>VMDO01021126.1:0-36045 GCA_007922755.1 Pedetes capensis
AATAAAAAAAAAAAAAAAGAGTATTCTACTTAATTGGGTAACAGGTGCACACACTGTACTCACTTTGTGGTTGATCTTGTTTTATTGCTATCAAAATAATGATTGTAGAAGAGGATGGCACAGTGTCAGAGAGTGTTTCCTTCTGTTGTACATAAGGTTGCTATGAGTAGGATCTGACTTGACAGCAACTAATAATGACAACAATAACATAGTAAGTAACTGACACCTTAAAAAAGAATGAACCAGAGAGACTAAGGACACACGATATGAAACCCAGTGTGCTAACCTGGATGAGATCAGGGAATGGAGAAAGAACTTCAATAGAAACATAAATACTAGTAAGTTGCAAATGAGGTCTGAATGAGTCAATAGATATAGTTAACAGTAGCAAAGTTGATTTCTTAGATTTAACAAGCATAAGAAACTAGATAATGCAGGAACTGTCCATATCATCTTTCCATGTTTTCTGTAAATATACTTTTTTTCTGTAAAAATAAGAGCCTTCTTAAAAATTAAATGTAAAATTTAACAAATAAAGAGCACAACACCAGGGGCGGGAGCACATGCCTGTAATCCCAGAGATTTGGGAGATGGAGGCAGGAGGATCACAAGTTCAAGATAAGAGGGAGTCTGCATAACTTAGCAAAACCTTATCTCCAAAAAAAGTTTAAAAAAAATGGGCTAAGGGTTCAGCTCAGTGGTCCAGCACCTGCAGAGCATACAAGGGCGAGGACCTGGGTTCAACCTCCAGTACCGCAAAATTAATTAATAATTAAAATAAAATAAAATAAAATAAAATAAAGAGCACATATTTTGAATAAGTATATTGAAGTGATTTCCCACTTAACCAACTTTTAAAATGAGGCTATTTTACACTTTTTTTTTTCACTTTTCAACAACAGGGGTAGCATAAGGAGCCTGATCAAGAGGTATTTACCAAGTCATCCAAAGTTCTGAAAATGAGAACAGTGTACTCTCCACTCTTGCCACCAGATGGAAGCATTGGCACATCAGTGAAGAGTAGTTCTTTGAGAGATTAAAAACAACCATTTGGAAATGACTGAGGTTTGAAAAATGTTAAGATATGCTGTTATTACATTCAGAGGAGGAAGAATTCCCAGTATTGTGATGAAGACCAAGACACTTATTAACTGGCTGGGGACAAAACTCCCTGATACAGAGATAACCAAAACTAAAGTGGAAAAAATCTCAGCCATTTATGTAAACATTTCCAGACGTGTACTTTAGTGCAGCGGAACAGATAGCACATCTGGAGAATTAATGGAGATCTCCATTTCCCCAGACATAAGTGTAGTTGCAATGTCTGAAAATACCAAGGTATGGAAAGCTAAGTTGACGGGTGTGTTGCTTCCCAGGGCTTCAGCCAGGCTGATGCTCTTGGTGCAGAAAACCATTTAGACAAATGCCACCACTCAAGGGCCCCTTCTATGTGCTTCCTGCCACCTTTTTAATGACACCTTCCATTCAAGAAATAAAGGCACTTTGAAGTATCAACGAATACAAACTGAAACTAGGAAGGCAAATTACAAAAACAAAATGGAAAAGAAAAGGAATTAGAATGTATTTCTATCAAAAAAATAAAATAAAACTTGCTTTGTGGTTCCCAGTCTACCCATTTCATCCATTCATTTGAACAATAGGGCATTTATATTTTGAGTGCTATGCCAATCAAATTCTTATGCTTTCTGCATAAATTGTCTCAACAAAGATGGGTACGAGTGTGAGACTTTTCTGAAAGATTATTAAATACAACATAAAGTGAAATCTAATGATTCAGACATAGTTTGGCAAATTACTTATTGACTTACTGCCACCTACCACATTCTGCTAAATTCCAAAGGTATTGAAATAAACAAATCCTGATTAGCCCTTGTCTATTTTGTGAATTACATGAGTTTTTAGATATGATTCATACGTAAAGCCCATGTTTGCCTGCTTTTCAAGTTAAGACTTTCCAGAGATGTGGGAAATTATCTCTGTCCCAATTGTTTGAAAAACCACAGATGAGGGAGAGAATAATTACGTATATTTATAAATAGAGAGGACTGGGGTTAGCTCAGTTGGTAGAGTCCTGCTCCACACTCTCTGAGGATCCGGGTTTGATCCTCAGCACTGCAAAAATGGGAGAAGGACGAGGCAATCCACTCCCTGAAGCAATCCTGAGATAATCAACCATTGAAAACCCTACAAGGATCATTATAAGTCAAACCCAACTCCATGACACCTAACAGCAATAGAGAAGACCTATCACTGATTGACATTTAAAAAGACCAATCCTAAAACTAAAACTTTTGCTTAAAAATTGCTATACTGTACAATACAGCCTATTTCTATGAACAGCAACTACTTGTTTTTATTTATTTGTACACATATTCTCTTGGGCAAAGGACTCAGCAACCCACTCCCAAAAAACAATCAGCCATTGGTAACCCTATTCCTAGCAGAGAAGCACTAACAATACTGTTTCACCTGTTGTACATAGGTTGCTATGAGTCAGTTATTGACTGGAAGGTACCTAACAACAACAACAACACATATTCTCTGTTGTTGTTGTTGTTGTTGTTGTTGTTGTTAGGTGCTGTCAAGTCGTTATCCGACTCATAGTGACCCTCATAGGGTTTTCAATGGCTGACTGTTTTGGGATTGCCTTGAGAGTGGATTGCCAGGCCCTACTCCCATGCCCATTAGGTAGGCAGTCCAAAACTAGTGCACTTAAGAACTTACACAGTGATTCTCATATGCAACTACCCAGTCATCACTGGGCCCCAGGTGATAGACATCACCCACATTAAGGGAATATCTGAAGGTACAGAAATCAACCTGATGGGAGGACCTGATGTCCCTCTGTACTTGGGCCATCATAGGAAGGAGTTGGTAGAGCGCTGCACTGCAGTCTCTGAGGTCCCAAGTTCAATTCCCAGCACTGCAAAAATGGGAGAAGGGCCTGGCAATCCACTCCCAAGGCAATCCTGAAACAGTCAGCCATTGAAAACCCTATGAGAGTCGGATGCCGATTTGAAGGCACCTAACAACAAATATTCTCTGTACTTGATATTTAAACAAAGTTTCAATGCTTTCTGAGTTGACTATCATATACATGATGTTGATACAAATCTCAAAATGACACATTTGATTTCTGCCTCAGTGATCAATTACAACATTCTCCTTCATTTTCTTCTTTTATTCCTTTACCACCTTATTTTATCTTAATTTTTGTTATTTGCAGGAGCAGTTCCAACAACTAGCATTTCTAGGGCTCATACTTCATAGGTCAAGACGTTTGATGTTTTCAAGCTTAGGTATATAGTTAGAAAGTCCTTTACCATCAATGTGGGGCATTCTAGGTCAATTTTTCTTGCTCAGAGGGAAATTGCCTCTGCTTTCCAATTTCCCAATGACAATAAACATATACCGTTATCAACAATTTCTCACCAGCCTTTAGACAATTATGATGAAGCATTTTTAGCCCCTGGATTGTGACTTGTACACATTTATGATCCAGAAAGATAACCAACACACTAGAGAAAGTTCTGCAAGGACCTATTGCAGGAGCAAGAGAAGAGGAGCAGTCTCTGAGTTATTGGGCAGGAAGAGGGGTGAGATGTTGGCAGTGTGGGGCGTGATTCCTCCTCATAGCCTTATTTTTCCTTTATGCATTATCTAATACATTCCTGCAGCTTTAACACTGTGGCATCTGGTGCAGTCAGATTTCGGAAGCTAAGCAAGGTCAGGCCTGGATAGTACTTGGAGGGGAGACTGCATGGGAATACCAGGTGCTGTGGGCTTTGAAGAAGGACCTGGAAACTCACTCCCAAAATTTAATCAGCCAATGAAAACCCTATGAATAGCAAGGAAGCAATAAAAATACAGTTTTCCCTGCTGTACATAAGGTCGCTATGAATGGGATACTGACTCAATGGCACCTAATAACAACAAGATTCTTTGAGAATCTGTTTCTCTACTCAATTTGTACTCCTAGAGAGGAGATCATTTCTTAGAAGATAAAGAGTCTAAACTGTCATAAAGCTAAACAAAAATCTCTGGAAAGTAAATTGTTATTGGAAGCTTCTATGCCAGGAGGTTCTGTTTCTGAAGAATATGTGTTTGAGGGGTATTCCGGTAAAGCATTAACTTTCTCTTTTCTTATACCTGATGGAGAAGGAATAAGCCAAGGAGAGATGATGATGATGAATGCATGCCTACCCTTTGCAGAAATCTCTTTTAAAAGGAGTAACATTAATAAAAAAATACAAGAGAACTGAAAAGGCAGTGTGCCTCACCCTTGCTCCAGGTGAGCCTACAGACACCGTACCACCCTTGGTCATGCGTAAATAAGGATGGGCCATCCCTGAATTCACAGCCAGGGTGGTCGTCATCTGTGTGCAGAACTTAAAGCAAACAAGGGCAAGCTACAGCCAGATGTGGAGGCTTTCAGGTTCACTGGCGATTCCTGGGGTACTTGGAGTCAAAGCAGCTCATGCACGTTGCTCCTTTCCATGGGGAGACATGGAAGCAGGGAGGTCAAAGGAATCCGATCAGCCCCAAGTCTCCACATTGGCCTTTTGATGCCCCCAAAGACACTGTGCTTGTTCCTTTCCAACATTCATGAAGAAATACAATTGCCTTTGAAATATCAGCAGCTATTAGAATGTCAAATTGCTCTAGGAAATCTGATAAACTAAATCATCTACCTCGTGGGCCAAGATCCGGTAAGGCACTGCCGAAGAGATTATTTTTATGCCCTCATCTATATGGGGGTTTCTAGAGATGGATCATCAGACCTTTCTACTGAGGAGATAGATTTTTCATTATTACTTCTTTGGGAAAGCAAGACATTCTTTTAAAGGGCATTTAGTTTAACCTAATCCTGCCTCTCTTTCTCTAGTTCCAGAATACATCACATAATCTGTGCTACTAACTTTGGAGATTTTCTTCCTTTATTTCTGACTTTTTCATAAACCCAGCATGCCACCCAAAAAACAAAGCTAGAAATTCAAAAGAGCATTTTCAGTGACATGGTTCTATTCACAGCTTTGCACATGGCTTGATTTGGGAAGATGTCATGCCCTTGTAGATGAATTTAGAGAAGACACGAATATCAGTTCTATTCACTTCAGAGTATTTGGCTCAACTTTTCTGAGCTTCAGACTTATGAATGAAGGGTCAATTGTTTTATCCCTCTCTTCCCCCCTTTTAAAATTTGACAGAGTAATTTCATTTCTTGGCCCCATTTCTAAGATTATTTCCTCAGTTGAAATGAAAAGATATGATTATTAACAGTGGCTTTATTTAATGTAGCAATGGATTGGTTTTTACAAATAGTTCACTTTCCAAGTGGGCCTTCAATTAATCTTTGAGCACTGAAAATTTTATTGATGTACTATTCCATGTACTGTTCACAATGAAACCAAACTAATTTTCCTCCGCTGAAAGTCTGTTTACTAAAGTCACTAAATCACCCTGTTTCTGACCTCAGCAAAGGGTTCAAACACTTTTTCATAGTCATTGACTTCTTCAGCGTGCCACCAAGCAGATGTGTATTCTGTGGCTTAATCTTTTCCATACTGATGGTACCACAGGCCTCCACCTGATATGGGTTCTGCTACGGCATGAAAATCTCATTCATCAAATGTGATTTGCAAGTCTTGTTTATACATAATAAGTTCAAACTATTTTTTTTCACAAGAAGAAAGGCATAAGAGTTGTGTGGTAATGAAAAGACTCAGGTATCCCCCATAATATTCTTTCAAGTTTATCTTATGGATAGCCCCCATTTTCTTATTTCTTCATATACTTTTCCAATTCACATATTTGCGTTAAATTCACCTATTGGCATCACAAATTGTCAGTCATATTAAAAGCACCATTGAATGGCTTCCTATCTTTGCCACTATAAATCATTTTTTACTTGTTTGTGTATGGAACTGGAAAAACAGAAACCTAAAGTAATTAACCAATAAATTGGAAACATAAGTGTATTCATTATTTTGACCTATTACAGGTGGAGACAAATTACATTTCATCATTTTCAGTGAAACTGGCAATAATTTTTTCACCTTTTTATTTTAAAGTAAGACCGAAGGCTAACATTTCCTCTTGCTTGTTGCCACACTGTTTGTTTACATTGAGCGATTTGAATCGTATAAATAATTGTGGGATGCAAGAATTTTTATCCCATTAACCAGAAGAAAAAAGTGGAGAAACAGATGTAGAAAAATAAAGGATCCTCCTCCTTTATTCTATGAGACCACTAAATGTCTCTGTCTTTCTGCTAATTTAGCTGATAGTGAAAAATTCAGAAGAGATGGAGCATATATTCTGTCCTTTAGAAACATTTGCTCCAATTTTGATGTTTTTTTACATCTGAAATGATCACTTCCAGACTCTAGTTGGTTTAGTTATCCACATAGAAAGTCTTGCCATACTTAGAGAATCCAGAGAGCGGGTGGTTTGTAACTTTTCTTCTTTTCTCCTTTGGATTTTATTATGTGGCAGTATGGGAAGAATATGTAAAGATGTGGATGGCGTATGGAACCTCACTGGCTGTCTTGTGCCTTATGAAAAGTATCATTATTATTGATTCACAAGTGATTCTTCAAATATTGAGCTCCTCTAAATTTACTGTTTCTAATTGCAAGTTCCAGCTGCCATGGGATCGAGTTTTCCTGTTGTTTACTTGTCCCCGAACTCTCTGGAAAAGATTTTATTTCTCTAGGCAACCAGCTGGTTTTTCACATAGATAAGGTCAATTAATTTGACCTTTGGTTCAATATGAAATGCATAATAAAAGCTGGTGCCCCAAGGACCGGATGTTGCCCTTTCAAAAAAAAAAGTAACTTGCCAGGATAGGGAACAATAATTTATTACCTCATAAACCCCAGTTGAAATGCCCGGTGCTGAGCACAGCAATGACAAGGGGCCTTGTGTCTTTATTTATTTATTTATGTACTTATTTATTTATTTATTATTTTTATTCTATGCAATGCAAGAGAGATGGGCAAAAGAACCAAACACTGTCTCATTCGGGGATGGGAAGTGGCAGAAGAGAAGACTGTTGTTTCTTTAAAGATCCACTCAGAGGACCTGAGATTGTGCTTTTCTGTAGCTTATCTTCATTCCACTGAAATTCTTCAGCATGGCTCAGGAGAATTTGTTACTGACTTTTGAGCAGGAGTTTTAGTTAATAAAAACTGTATCTCATAGCTTGAGTTATAAGAGATGGACAAACTGATGGTGAAGCAATTAGGAACAAAAAATCAGAATTATTTATAATTGATATCAAAATGACTTTCATTCACAGTGGATATATCTATGGATCTGTCTGATTGATCTATCCATGAGTCAAAATTTAATAAATTTGGGATAGTATGAACTTTTACATTTTAGTTTTTACTTAATCCTGAGTCAATATCACTTTTGCATGCTTTTGATGTCTTCGTACATGTTATGAAGAAATGTGTTTTTTCTTTCACCGGAGTGGGCTATAATTGGCATTTCTGCCTAGTTTTATTACAGATTTTAAGCAACCCACTCTTGGATCTCATCCCTGATTCTGTATTAGAAATAGGCTGAATGAACACATACAAATAGCTTTATGGCTACTGATAAATGTTTACTCAGTGTAAATTCACTGTTTCCACCCACCCTGTGTTTTGGAATAAATTATTTTAGTTTTCCTTTCAAAACAGCTGTTTTGTAAACCTCAAATCATAGATAATAGATACTGCAGAAAACATGTGATTCTCAAAGCATAGACATATCTTCAAAGCAAATCTTTTTCAGATTTGCAAATGCACTTACTTGGGACATTTTCATAGATAACAAGATGGAGATTTTTGGAAATGCAGTGAATTTTTTTTTCTTGGAAATTTTTAATGTACAACTTAATGTATTTCATTCTGACATGCATTTCATTGTGACATTTCCATGTATGCATTTCTTTGTACATTGCACAGATAAGTTCCCCCTTACCCTCTTGTGCACCTCCTCCCCCTCTCCCACCCCCTCACCGAATGCCTCTCTTCTACTTGCATGTCTTTTTGTGAGATTATTTTTCTATATACCCTTGCATCCCTATTATGATTTAAGTCCAAACTTTTTTCTGTAGTGATCTATCTTTTTACATTGTCAGTATTAATACATGACTAATCTAGCCCATTTGTGTCATTACCACCCTTTGGTATTGTTGGTATTATAATTATTTCCTGAACTATTAAAGTTGGGCTGCTTACTTTGAGGTCGCCCTCTCTCTCATTCCTTGCTCCTCTATAAGGAACAATTTCTTAGTGCTAACGTGAAAGGATGAGGAATAGTGTAAGACAGTAACAGGGGGCTGCCTTGGGCAGTAGAGGAGTGGCACAGAGGATCTAGTAAGTACCAGGACCTCCCAGGTGGGAGACAGAAAATGCAACCAAAGTGGGAAGAATGTCTTTAGAAAGGGCAGGCAAAGAAAACAAAATACTCCTGAAGACAATTCAACTTATTACAAAAACTTTAACCATCTATTTGCACATCCTTGTGGTAAGACTATAGATTAGAACCACTTTAAACGGTTCCACTATGTAGATGACACAACTCGGCTTGATGAAAGTGAAAAGAATTTGAAACAGTTACTAATGAAGATCAAAGAATGTAGCCTTCTGTATGGATTGTGCCTCAACATCAACAAAACAAAAAACCTTTACAACTGGTCAGTACGCAACTTCATGGTACGTGGAGAAAAGATTTTGCTGGTCCAAGATTTTGCTTTTCTTGGTTCTACAGTCAACAACACCCAGGGAAGCAGCAGCCAAGAAATCAAAAGACACAATGCATTGGGAAAGCTGTTGGAAAAGACCTCTTTAAAGTGTTGAAAAGTAAAGATGTCACATTGAAGACAAATGTGCGTCTGACTCATGCCATGGTATTTTCAGTCGTATCATATGGTTGTGAAAGCTGGACATTGAGTAAGGGAAAAAGGAGAAGAAATGATGCTTTTGAGTTATGGTGCTAAAGATGAATATTGAATATAACATAGATTGCCAAAAGAAAAAACAGATTCATTCTAGAAGTAGTGCAGCCAGAGTGCTCCCTGGAAGCAAGGATGGCTAGCCTGCATCTGATGTATTTTAGACATGCTGTCAGTAGAGACCAATCCCTGTAGAATGAAGTCATGTTTGAGAGAGTGGCAGGTCAACGAAAAAAAAGGAAGAGCCTCAAGTAGATGGATTGACACAGTGTCTACAACAACGGACTTAAACATAACAAAGATTGTGTGCCTGGCACAGAGTTGGAGAGTGTTTTGTTCTGTAGTACACAGGGTTGCTCTAAGTAGGACTCAATTCTATGGCACCTAACATTACCAACTAAAAAACTTAACTAGCTGATACTCAGTCCCAGCAAATACAGCTGTACGCAACTACTTAAGCAGGATATAACTTATACATGTATAACATAACTAAAACTTAGGAAGGAGCTTGGGGAAATGACTAGAAAGACAAATAGTTTGTGCTATGCATGTTGACCATATTTTTAAAGAATCAACAAATGCTATTTTACTCTCTCTATGAATGTCAGTATTGTACCATTAAAGGAGAAACTTTCTTTTATTTCTTCTTGGAGTACTTTCCAAGAACCACATGTGCCCACACCCTGGAATTCATGTTAATTCCATTGGTACTGTAATTCAAATCTACTATTAGTTAAGTAGATTTTTTTGTTGCCTATCTTCAGCCATTCAGCATAATTTATTTTACTAATTTTATGGGGAAAACTTATTCCAACTTTCAAACAAATGGCCTAAAAAGAAATTCAAATAGTTTGTATGTACATTGGAGATCTGTAGTTTTTCTGTTTGTTTATTCTACTGAAAGCAAGTAGGTGCCTTCAAGACATTAATAGCCCAAGAGTACAAAATACACAAAGCCAGAAACTGCAAAGTGGACTGATTTTGACCCTTAGTCAAAGAAAGGCTTTTTTTCTAGATCATTGACCTATGTAGAGGGTTCTTTTGATAGGGACTTATTTAATAATTTATTTTTGAGATTATCAGTTGAAACACAAATTTGCTACTACGTATGGAGGAAGCAAGACTACTATAAAGGACAGGAATTTACTACAGAAACCAGAAAGTTATCCCCTGCTAATTTCTTTCTTTGACTGATTACAGGGAAAACTCAGAAGAGCCGTCTCTCTCCAAAGTGGCTGGTGCACTTACCTCCAGAGATCTAGCTAGCTCAAAGGGAGACTAACATTGACTGCCTGCCTGGATAGATTACACTGTGGAAGAAATTCACCAAGATATTGTGATTTGTGTTTCTGCAATAAGACTCAGGCAATGTGCTGAATTCCTAGAGCCTGTGTTCATACTCCCCTGTATTATTCTAAACAGTAGTTAGGTCTGGTTAAGGAGGAGAGGTTAACATCCATAGCAGTAAAGAAAGACCAGGAAGAGGATAAAAGCTTTGTGAGTCTCAGGAACATAAAACTGTCAGTTGTAGGCAGCAGAATTCTCATGACCCCATAGCTGAACTTTGTAAATAGGCTACACATCAAACTCGTGCCTGGAGAAAATGAAGAGGAAAAGAAAGAAAAAGAATTAAAAAAGAGAGAGAGAGAGAGACCCCCTGCCCTGCTCCAACACATACACTAATGAATACACATAGGGCGTGTGGACAAAAACAAATATTCTAATAACATGTGCAAGGAGCTGGAGGCAGAAAACCAAAAGGGCAGAACACACTCTGTGTTTCTCAACCTTAAGGAAGTGAAGAAAAAATTCAAACCTCGAGTGGCAGTAGTGAAAGATTCTACAGGGAAAATATTAAATGATGCAGGAAACATCAAAAGAAGATGGGAAGAATACACAGAGTCATTATACAAGAATTGGTAGATGACCAACCATTCCAAGAGGTTGCATATGAAGAGGAACCAATGGTGTTGAAGGATGAAGTGGAAGCTGCCTTGAAAAACTGGCGAAACACAAGGCTCCAGGAATTGATGGGATACCAATAGAGATGTTTCAACAAATAGATGCAGCACTGGAGGTGTTAACATGTTTATGCCAACACATTTGGAAAACAGCTACTTGGCCAACTGACTGGAAGAGATCCATATTTGTGCCTATTCCCAAAAAAGGGGATCCAACTGAATGTGCAAACGATTGGACAATATCATTAACATGGCACACCAGCAAAATTCTACTAAAGATCATTCAGAAGCAACTGCAGCAGTATATAGACAGGGAATTACCGAAAAATCAAGCAGGATTCAGAAGAGGGCGGGGACCAGGAACATCATTGCTGGTGTCAGGTGGATATTAGCTGAAAGCAGAAATATCAAAAAGATGTCTATCTATGTTTTATGGACTACACAAAAGCATTTGATTGTGTGGATCATAACAAATTATGGATAACACTTCGGAAAATGGGAATACCAGAACACCTAATTGTGCTCATGAGAAATCTATACATGAACCAGGAGGCATTTGTTCGAATAGAATAGGGAAACACTGAGTGGTTTAAAGTTGAGAAAGGTGTGCGTCAGGGCTGTATACTTTCACCCAATCTCTTCAATTTATACGCTGAGCAAATAATCCGAGAAGCTGGACTTTATGAGGAAGAACGCAGCATCAAGATTAGAGGAAGACTCATTAACAACCTGCGTTATGCAGATCACACCACTCTGCTTGCTGAAAGTGAAGAGGATTTAAAACATTTACTGATGAAGATCAAAGATCATAGCCTTCAATATGGGCTACGACTAAATATCAACAAAACAAAAATCCTTATGACTGGGTCAGCACGCATCTTCACATTAAATGGAGAAAAGATTGAGGTTGTCCAAGATTTTGCTTTGCTTGGCTCTATAATCAACACCCATGGAAGCAGCAGTCAAGAAATCAAAAGACGCATTGCTCTAGGAAAAGCTGTGGCAAAAGATCTTTTTAAAGTATTGAAAAGCAAAGATGTCACACTGAAGATGAAGGTGCGTCTGACTCATGCCATGGTATTTTCAGTGGCATCATATGGTTGTGATAGCTGGACATTGAACAAGAGAGACAGAAAAAGAATTGATGCTTTTGAATTGTGGTGCTGGAGACGTCTATTGAATATACCATGGACTGCCAAAAGAACCAACAAATCTGTCCTAGAAGAAGTACAACCAGAGTGCTCCTTGGAAGCAAGAATGGCCAAACTGTGTCTTACATATTTCAGACATGTAGTCAAGAGAGAACAATCCCTGGAGAAGGACATCATGTTTGGGAGAGTGGCAGGTCAACGCAAAAGAGGAAAACCCTCCACCAGATGGATTGACACAGTGTCTGCAACAATGGGCTTAAACATAAATAAGATCGTTTTGCCTGGCACAGAATCGGCAAGTGTTTCCATCTGCTATACATAGGGGCACTATGAGTCGGACTCAACTTGTCGGCACCTAACAACAACAACAACAAGGGCATGTGGTTTTGCTAAATTTCATAAGAAAGCATTCAACTGGCCTATTGCACATTAAATTACAGATCTTTCTACTACTGACTGAAAGATGAAATGGCTTGTTTTTTTTGTTTGTTTTTGTTTGTTTGTTTGTTTGTTTCATTTTATTCATGACCTTGCAAACACAGAGCTTCTAAACAAACTTTTCAATATCCTAGTCAGATGGTATTAGGTTGAATGATGTAATTGCTTGCACTGGCCATTCATTTCTACCTCTCATTTGGAGAGGTTATTTTTATTTTGTTTGTGTTATAAACTTCCTACTATGTGAATAGGAAGTATAGGTATGAGTAAAACAATGGCCTCAGGTGTTGGCTGGATATGAGTCTCCACTCAACGAACTCACTCAATTCAACCTGAAATTATTTTTCAGATGCTTTATTTTAGTGTGCTTTTTCCTTTTAAAACTCTGAAATCAGTAATATGTGTCTGTCTTTATTATTTTGAGAATCTAAAGACATGCATACCAAATGACCTCACTTCTTTGGAAAGCTTAGCTCAATGCCTGACCCATGATTAGTTGACAATAATTATAACGTAGATATAATTATTATTGCTATTGTTATTAAGAGTGTGTTCATAATTGACATAATAGACCTGGAAAGAAAGAACCCCGAGATATAGGAATCTAAAGACTATCCATCTCTTCTTTCTTGAGTACAAATGTGAGCTCATTTTAATGTACAGCAAGAAATACCCTGTACTTTCCTCACATGTCTCCAAGATTCACAATTTTGGTCTGTATCTTTCTTTATTACAAGGATGGAAGTTTTCATGAAAATGTTTTCAGTTAACTTTCAAATATTATTGTCAAAGCATCTGTCATAGTTTCATCTCCCCTTTTGTCTTTTTTGAGACAGCGTCTCACTCTGTAGCCCAATATGGCCTCTAAGTCATGATCCTCCTGCCTCAGCCTCCAGAGTGCTAGGATTTCAGGCCTGCCACCATACATGGCTCAATCATATTATATTTAAATACATTTTACTAATGCTTATACTGAGAGATACAGAGGAAATGGCACCCAATGCAAATGAATAACTGACAAAATGTGACTCAGAGATTTCCTTTTGAATGCTGAATGTTTTCTGGTTTTCAAAGACATAGTGATCAAATCTCACGTCAGTAAGCATCTTGGCAGTTTCTGCCTAGTAAAATTTATACACTCTGGTCAGTAATTCAGTTTTTTATAATGCATTTTCTATGATTAATATTAGGTAGTCACATGTGTTGATACTGGCATTGACATTAAGGTTATGTTTGATAACATTAGAAGATTCAAACCTTTATCTGTTTCTTACTCAGATGACCTGATAAATCTCTTTTGATATGATTTTCTAAAAATATTTTCTATCCTATAAAATCATTGTTTTGGGAGGAGTCTTTTTCTCAATTCCTATTTTACCTGTCAATGTTGTTTAATATTTTCCTTCTCTCCTTTCTTGAGACTTATTTCAAGTGTTTTCTTTCATTGACTTTATTTTCTAAATGCTACCAGTCATATTCTCTGAAGTTCAGGCTCACTTCTTATTATACACATAGTTTGTCCCATGATTATTATTAATTTACTCCCTGACATCTCAGCTCAACTTTGACCTTGACAAAAAGTACTCCTCTGCCTTTCTCTCCACATGGGTCTCCTACTTCCTTCCCACATTTCTGCATAGTAGAGAGTTGTGCCAAAGATTTCCAGAGGCAACAAAGCAAAATTTTTAAGGGACAAATATGTATTTTTACTTTCTCTTTGTTTTCTCTCATCTGATAATTTTGCAATTCAGTAAACAGTAAATTGTTGTTGTTGTTGTTAAGTGCCTACGCGTCAGTGTCCAACTCATAGTGACCCTACATACAACAGGCAAAACACTACCGTCAGTGCTTCTTTGTTATTCATAGGGTTTTCAATGGGCTGATTGATTTTTGGGAATAGGCTGCAGGGTCCTTCTCCCTAGCCTACAGTGCTTGGTATTCCCAGGTGGTCTCCCATCCAAGTACTAACCAGGTATTCTCACTATATAGTCCTGGCTGACTTCAAACTCTAGATCATTTTGCCTTAGCCTCCCAAATGGTGTACCACTCATGCCTAGTCTCCCATGGTATACCACCATGCCTAGCAATTTTGCATTCTTAATCTCTGCACATACACTACTTTCTTAGTAAAGTTTACATCAATGTCTTAGTTTCATCTTGTTGTTAAGAGAAAAACTTCCCTCTGTCTTCTTATGTTCAGTAGTGGTGAGGTTGTAACTTGAATTTACAAATAACAGATTAACAAAAGGAAATATAAGAATGGTAAATTATATATGCATGTGCTGAAAGAATGGATTAGAATATGGGGTTCATATACCATCTTAATAAAAGGTGATAAATTGTAGAGAAGTCACTAAGGGAAGTAAAAGTACAAAGGTATATCTGTGAGAAAACTCATGGAAGATAAAGTGATTCAGTCATCAGATTCAGGTTGATGCCTTCTTCATTGACAAGAGTCATCTCCAGTGGCATCCTGTTCCAAGAAAAAGAGAGAGAAATAGGTTTATAAGTAGTCTATAAGTAGACATTTATGTTACCTTTATAAAAGGACATGTGTGTGCTGATTTTAGACAGAAAGAAAGACGCCAGAGAGTTTTTCTCCTCTTTTGTTTCTCAATTTGTCTGTTCAGGGTAATCTGTATCTCAAAGTAGCATATTTGAGTCTGAGATACCCCAGGCCCGTTCTATTTGTCTTTTTTTCTCTATTTCTTTTAACCTTTTGAACATGTTAATTCTGCAACTCATCTGGTATTTTTTATATGTTCTTGTGTGTGTGTGTGTGTGTGTGTGTCTGTGTGTTTGTGTGTAGTCAATCTCACACTTATTTTATCTCACCAGTTCCTGATTTAAAACTATCTATGTTGATTTTCACAAATATGTTGTTGTTGCTCTTAATGTCATTGAGTCGAGTCCAACTCATAACGACCTTATGTACAGCAGAACAAAATATTCCCCAACACTGCGCCATGCTTGGCACTATATCAATGCTTCTCTGATACTTATAGGCTCATAGGTGGGGTTTTTTGCTGTTGTTGTTGTTTTGTTTGTTTGTTTGTTTTGTTTTTTGTCAGTACTGGGGTTGAACCCAGGGCCTTGTGGTTTCATGCTTTGCAAGTGCTGTACCACTGAGCTGCACCCTTGGCCCATTTTTTTTACTTTTTGAGACAGTGTCTTACTAAATTACACAGACTACCTCTGGTCTCGAACCTGTGATCCTCCTGCCTCCACCTCCAGCGTCACTGGGACTACAGGCATGGGCTACCACACCTGGCTACTCATAGGGTTTTCAATGGCTGATTGTTTTAGGATTGCTTCAGGAATGGATTGCCATATCCGTCTCCCATTTTTGCAGTGCTGACGATCGAATTCAGGGCCTCAGAGAGCACAGAGCTGCACTCTACTAACTGAGCTAAACCCCAGCCTTTTCAAAAATATAAGCACTGAAAATATTAACAAAATAAAAATCCACCCAACCCTGCCACTCAGTGATGGTCTTTACAGTTTTGTTTTGAGTATATGTATTTTCTTCTGTGTGTTGTACACATCAAAAGAGCTCCCACATGCTTTACAGCTAGAATCTTTGGTAGTCTTATCCATTTGTACCCTAAATGTCACCCAAGTGATTTGTTTCTGAAACACACCTGTTCTCTTTTATTTATGCACCACTGTATGCAACATTCTTTTACCAGAGAATCATCATCAACATTCCTATCCCTATGCTGATTGAGGCATACCTAGTCTGCAAAGCCAACCGACCTTTATATCTGCCTAAATATCAAAGCCCATTTCACATCACTGCAATTTTCTTACTTGTCCACCTCTTCAGTTACGTGCAAACTTCCACAATTTGTTATTGTTGAAATCTGATTAATATTAGGTATTTAATACATATGTTAATCAAACCTATGTTTCAAAAACTTACTCTGTGTGTCAAAGAAAATGAATCAATGAGCATCAACTTCTACACCAGGTGTGGTGTAGGATAAGAAACAATGATCATGCTGAGCACAAGCAAGAGAATGAAGTAGATTTGGAATCAGAAGGGTTATTCATTTGCTGTGTGTGCCATCTTAGATAAGATGAATCAACTCTCATACTCTGCATGTTATAATGGAGGAAAATGAGATTAACGCCTGCCTTGCAATTTTGTTTTGAGAATTTTCAGTCAGTGCTTTCACAACGTGAAATGATAAGAAGCATTAGAATTGCTGCTACAATTTCACACATCACAAATAGTCGTGGGCCAGGTGTGGTGGTGCACACCTCTAATCACAACACTTGGGGCAGGAATGGGGGTCAGTCTGAGGCAGGAGAATCACTTGTTCGAGGTCAGCCTGGGGTACACAGCAAGATTCTGTCTCTAAAAAACAAACATTCTCCTGGCACAGTAGCACATGCCAGTAATTCCAGTGACTCTGGAGGTGGAGGCATGAGGACAGCAAGTTCAAGGTGAGAGGCAGCCTGGGTACTGAGACCTTGTCTCAAAGTAAAAAATAGGAAATGGGTTGAGGATGTGGTTCAGTGGTAGAGCGCTTGCAAATCTTGGAGGAGGCCCTAAGCTTAACCCTGTAATACAGGAAAAACAAGCAAATGCAAAAAAATCTTGAAATTTAGATAGGTTACTGAAACCCATGGGAATAACTCTTGGACAGTTTTTCATACAGATACATTTCTAAGGTCTCTCCTTTTCTTAAAGTACTATTCCACATTTGGGGAGACATCTCCGTTGATCTTTTTGTGGATGAATGTATCTACAGAGAAATCTGTACAAATCCTGTGAGTTCTAATGTCCATTTGGCATATTCAATATTATTTACATTAGCATTTCTAAAGGTTTTAGTTTACTTTTTCTCTTAACATTTAACCCTCAAAATTTATCTTAAAGGGAATTTTGCAGTTAGCTATCTAACTGCTACTCTTGCTATCCTCTGTTCGAATGCTCTCAAAAAAGCCCAAACAGAAACAATAAAAAACATTCAAAAAGAGATCATCAAAATATATCCAAGCATGTCTAATTATATGAGTCATAATATTGCACTGGTCTGTGCAATCTCCAACTCTTCTCTCCCAGGATAAAACTCAGCATTCCTCATAACTCAGAAATTCTCAGTGATGGTTTCTTGTTAATTAGTATTGAGATTTGTAAAGAAAGAGAATATGCACAGGAAGTTATTAGAATAACTACATGACAGCTGGATGTTGCAACACTTCAAATGGGCAGATAGTGCATCTTAATGGATTCCAAAGGTTTTTCTCTCAATTTCAGTGTTTCTAGTGGAAAACTAGAGACAATTGTTTAAGCTGAAGCATTATGACCAGAGCTGATAAAACTACACAAAATTTTATTTAAATGAAAAAAGTAAGCAATATTTCTAAAAATGTAAGTATTTTTAGGGCTTGGATTTAGTTCAGTTGGTAGAGCACCACTCTGCAGTCTCTGAGGTCACAGGTTCAATCCCCAGCACCATAAGAACAGGAGAAGGACATGGCAATCCATCCCAGAGGCAATCCCAAAACAATCAGGCATTGAAAGCCATATGGGGTTCTGTATGAGTCAGACGCAACTCGACAGCATCTAACAATAACAAGAAGTATTCTTAAAAAGTTGGACATTTTAATGAAACCTCCTATTTTTTCTGTCTGATGATTACATTCATTGACTTTCAGTTTTGTTCCATGACCTTTAGCCTGCATAAGTAGTACCAAATTTTTTCTATGAAGGTTAAGATCTTCTTGTGAATCTTATCAGCCAAAATCAACAGAGACATTTTTAATTTTTTTTTTTGAGACAGAGTCTTGTGTTACAGTCTGTCTCTGGCCTTGAACTCGTGATCCCCCTGCCTCAGCCTCCTAAGTCATTGGGACTATAGCTGTGTGACATCACCTCTGGCCTTAGTGTGTATTTCATTTGGTTTTTCATATCAAGAGCCTAATCTCATGATTATATAATACAATATCAATGACATCCATTCTCTTATTGTATTATTTGGTTGCATATTGTCGTTTTCTCTCACAATAACTATTACTAATGTGAGTATCAGTTTACATTTCTTAAATGTTTACTATGTGCCAATTGGTATGATAAGAGAATTATCATAACTCCTCTTAATTATTTGAATACATAGGGACCCTGTGCACAAATCAGTAAGACCCTGTCTCAAAACATAACAATAAAAACATGACTGAGAGTGTGGCTCAGTGGTAGAGCACTGTGGGTACAATTCCCTAGTATGGAAGGTAAAAAAACAAGTAGATTTTCTGCCAGGGGGTATGCTCATGACAGCACAAGTTTGAGGTTGATCCGAGAAGCAGTGTCTCTGTATCTCTGATCTGATGAGACAAATTTAAGTGCTCCAGCCTGCTGAAACAGTTGAAATTTTCAGAGCATGACCCTAGAAAATAATATGTTGCAAAGAAAAAAGCACCCACATGTCTACAAGAGGATTTACCACAGGCCCTTTACTGAGAGAGTTGTACATGCCCCAAACACCTGGGAGGCATAGTGGAAACCACTCTTTGTAGAGATGAGAGAGCAGCAGGGATATCATAGGACTTCTAGGGGTAGAAGGTGTAATTTTGATCCAGTGAGGTTGAAGAAACCTCTCTCAAGAACTCAGGCATTCAAGTGAAATCCCAGAAAAGGCACAACCTGGTAGTCAAAACTACATTCTCAGATGAAGGTTGTTTAACTTAGTTTGTTGTTAGGTACCCTTGAGTCAACTTTGACTCACAGCGACCCTATGTACAATAGATGAAACACTACCTGACACTGTGCCATGCCTAGAGTTATTGTCAGGGTTTCTCTGCCCTGGATTTCAATGGTTGATTTTTTTGCAAGGGAAGGAGAGTGGGCTGCCAGGTCCTTCTCCCAAGCCAACACCACCTGGTTTTCCCAGGTGGTCTCCCATCCAAGTACTAACCAGGTCTGACCCTGCTTAGCTTCCAAAATCTGAGATCCCATGTCAGGGGGTTATGGCTTCGGGCTTTAGTTTAGTTGAGTTTATTTAAGATAAAGTTTGGGCTGGGGTTTAACTCACTTGGTAGAGTGCCACTCTTTGCTCTCTGAGACCCTGGGTTTGATCCCCAGTGTGCAATAAACAGGAGAAAGACCTGTTAGCCCACTCCCAAAACAATCAGCCATTGAAAACCCTATGAATAACAGAGAAGTACTGACAAAGTGCCTGGCATGGCACAGTGTCAGGGAGTGTTTTGTATTGTGGGTAGGATCACTGTGAGTCGACCTGACTCAATGGCACCTAACAATAAGAAGAAAATAAAGGTCACATTCTAGGTAAAATCAAGCTTCACAAGAACAGTAGTATCTCCCAGTAATAGACCTCCTCTCAAAAAAGAAAGATGATATAAGGTACCTTATGTTGTTGTTGTTGTTGTTGTTAGGTGCTGTCAAGTCATGTCCCACTCATAGAGACCCTCAGAGGGTTTTCAATAGCTGTTTTCCTCAGAGGGTTTTCAATGGCTGACTCTTTTCAGGATTGCCACATCCTTCTCCCACTTTTGTGGTTCTGGGAATCGAACTCTGGACCCCAGAGACTGCAGAGCAGGACTCTACCTACTGAGCTAAATCCCAGCCCACCTTATAGCACATTACTATAATGTCTACAATAAAATAAAAATTACCAAACAATTTAAAAAGAGAAAATGTGACTTTAAAAGAGCAGTCCATATAAGTAGATGATGCAGTATTTTAAATTCTGCAGTTAACTGATAAACCATTTAAAGCTCAAGGACTTAAAGGAAAAAAGGGTAATAATGAGTGAGCAGATGGGAAATCTCAGTAGAGAAATTGAAATTAAGGAAAAGAACCAAAATAGGATTATAGAACAAAACAATACATATAAAAAATATTCAGAGTGGGTTTAAAGCAAGTTTGAGACTGATTATAAATGGATTCACAAAGGTGAAGATAGATAAATAGAAAACTCTATTCTGAAAAATAGAGAGAACACAATATTGAAGACAACTAACAGAACTTGTTCTTCTCTAACTAAAATTGGTGAATATGGTTAATAACAGTGTAATGTATATTAGAAAATTGCTAAGAGAATAAACTTTAAATGTTCTCACCACAAAAAATAAGTATATGAGGGTGATCTCTTAATTGGCTTGATACAATCATTCTTCAACATGTATGTATGTAAAGATATATATATAAACATCGTACTATACTTCATAATATATACAATTGTTTTTTGCTAGTTAAAATTTAAAAGTAACTCAGCACAGTGGTACTTGCCTGTAGTTCCAGCTTCCAGGGATGCTAAAACAGGAGGATCTCTTGAGCTAGAAGTTTGAGTCAAGCCTAGTCAGCAGAGTAATACCCTGTCTCAAAATAACTAAGTAAAATATTAACAAATAAAACAGATGAAAAAATTTAAAGGGAAAAATTAATACAGCTGCAATGATTTATGCAAAAATACGAAGTGGTGTAAAACCCAAACAGCTGAAATCCTTTACAGGAAGGAGAAAAATCAAAGACAGAAAACTTTTATTTGAAGAAATTTCCCAGTCTTGTAAAAAAAAACAAAAAAATCAACTTTCATACCAAGGAGATCAATGTATGCCAGGAAAAATAAATACAAACAAATAAACAAACAACAACAACAAAAACATCCTTCCTTAAGTATATCAAAATCATATTGTGGCAATGCTAAGAAACAGATCTTTTAATATCTGTCCAAAAAATAAGAAAGAAAAAGAGAAAAAGGACAGATTCCAGCTGGGGGAACATTTACATGGAAACAGCTGACATCTCACCAGAAGCCATGGATAATAGGAAAGACCCAAATATCATCTGTAAAGTATCGGGAGGGAAAAGGTGACCTAGAATTCAATGCTCACTCATAGTTTCTTTTAAAAATGATGACATGAAGACAATTCCAAAGTAAAGCTGAGCGACTTAATTGCTAGCAATATTTTAAGAATGCTGATAGAATTCCTTCAGGCAGAATGAATATATCACTTGGTGGAAACAGTTAAACAGGTAAACACACTGTCCTCAAAAATAGAATGTAGCAAAGCAAGGTCTGTGGTCTCTGTGCAGAGGCCTGTCTGCTAACCGCTTTGTAAAATTTTTTTTGGAACACAGCCACCTCTATTCATTTACATATTGTCTATGGCAGCTTTTGTCTTCGCATTGCAGAATGGAGTTTTGACAGAGCTTGTATTTGGTCCTTTACCAAAAGAAAAAAACAAAACAAAACAAAACAAAAAACAACAAAAACACACAACAAACAAACACCACCAACAACAAAAAACATGCCCAATCTTATTACAGAGAATAAAAAGTAGAGAACATGATAGAAACATAGCAAGGATAAAATATAACATAACATAGCACAAATTTGTGGATTGAAGAAATCCAAGTAGCTCTGAGAGAGAGAGAGAGAGAGAGAGAGAGAGAGAGAGAGACGAAGAAGGAGGAGGAGGAGGAGGAAGAGGAGGAGGAGGAGGAGGGAGTTACTTGGAAATTTCCATTGGTAGAATGAGAGATTGGAGAAGCGAAAATTTATGAATGTTTACTAAAATGCTACTAGCTAGAGTCTTTGTATCCACCAGGACAGAAGAAATGCAAATAACTCTTTGATGCTATCGGTGTTACACTCAAGAGACGGTATAAAAAGTAAGCTTTTACTGATTCTTCTTTTCAGATTTCCAAACTGTAAGGAAAACTGAATTTCGAATTAGGTCCCCCATATCGACACCAAACAATTAAATATATAAAGCATTTGTGGATGGTTTATCCTGAGCTCGATTTTTATAAGGCTTTCTTCCATACAATGTACATTCCTAAAATGATGAAAAATATCCTTTCACCCAATGGAGATTTTTTGCCAATTTTGTCTGGTTATTAGACTTGCAAGAGAACAGGTGGGAGTTTAGGGAAATAAACAGTCCCCATAAGGACCTGTTGAATTTGAGCTCAGACTTTCCCGTCCTTTATATTCTCTTTCCTTTCTCTCTCTTTGCACATCTGCGTCGCTGGAGTTTGGCCCAGAGGAAGAGCACACAGTTGGGATAAATCAATGCGTGCCAAACCCGCCGAATATTCAGATCAGATGGGGTGCCGAAGAACATCTGTACTAAGAACAGAAAGCCAGGGGTGATGTTCTTCAACATCGAAGTAGCTCTCCGGAATTTTGCCTCTCTGCAAGCTTGCTCTCTTTCGTCAGGAGTTTTTCACTTAAAGAAATAAGTGTTTCTTTTCGTGCTGTAGTTAAAGGTGATCTGCAGGCTCCTCTGCAGGTGGGCGTTGCTTTCTTTTTCCAGTTTACCCATTCAAAGGCACAAGGAAACGTCCCATATTTATAACCATATTTAAAGTGGGCTAGGCAGTCAGGTTTTGGCACTGACAGGCACGCAATAAAAATCATGTCCTGTTACTAGTTTTTGAGGCAGAATTATTTCATAACAATTATCTTCAAATCTCCAACGTTCTGGGTGCTCAGGACCAATTGTCTTTATTTTCATAATTAACCTGAAGTGACAGCGGATGACAGCTGCAATTGGTTTCATTTGTGAGGCAGGCTCTGCTTTCAAGATCACCATGGAATCATTCTGGCTGGGTGTCGGAATATTTAAGCCATTGAATGAAACCAAATTTGCAGTCAGACAAGGTGCGTGATTTCAAGCAAATGTGTGTGTGTATGTGTGTGTGTGTGTGTGTGTGTGTGTGTGTGTGAGAGAGAGAGAGAGAGAGAGAGAGAGAGAGACCATGTTATTTTGCCACCAAATCCCAATAGCTTTGCCAAGATTTGTAGAAATAAAAATCTATAAAATATTTACCGTCAAGGATATTTCCTATGGCATAGCTTTGCTCTCTTGTCCCCTTTAGGCCAAATGTTGACCAAAATTTTCTGTAGAGAGAGATAGTAAGTGTTCTTGGCTTTGTAGACCACAAGGTGTGTGTTATGATTTTGGCCTTGGAATTTGAAAGCACCATAGACAAGATGTGAGTAAATAGGGGTAAGTTCATTCCAATAGAGCTGTATGTACAAATGCTGGCAGCAGGGAAAATTTGGTCTGTGGGTCGCTTAAAATAACATATTTTATTTATAATGTAGTGCACATCATTTTGCATTAGGCTTTTATTCTCTTTTGATTATTAAAAATGCAAAGTCTTACTAGACATGTAAAGAGAATGTATGTGCTTTTTAAAATATCAGATTTAGAAGCTGGGCACTATGGTGAATGCTTGTGACCTCAGTAAGCTGGGAGGCCAACACAGCAGGATGATGAGTTTGAGGCCAGAGGCAACCTGTGCAACTTCCTGTGACCTTGTCCCAAAATAAATAAAGAAATGAAGAAGAAATAACTAACTAAATAAATACATAATATTTGGAGTGCAGTGGAGTGGTAAAGCACTTGCCTAGTACATTGGATCTCCCCAGTACTTCAAAACAGAAAAATGACACACACACACACACACACACACACACACACACACAGAGAGAGAGAGAGAGTTTGGAGTGACTCAGTATTGACAATTCAAAATGAATTTTTTAACACAGGTGACCGTGTTATGATATTTAACAAATTACTTCCATGGAGATTGTCTTTTCCATTCCAGTAACCACCTTGTGAGTTAGGAAGGACAGGTATAAGATTCTTCAGCCCAGTGAAGCTTAAATAGAAGCTCAGGCTTTTGCCTAACACCACAGCTGCTAAGTGCAGAATCAGGAATTTGCACTTTCCATTTGGACTCTAAATCAAGTCACTGGGACTTGATTTTTGGTGGTAATTTTGATTGCATAGAAATGGTCCTAATTCAGCCTTGATATGCAATTACTGTTAGAAGTGAAAAAGAAAGTAAATACTTTCTATATTCTTAAATTGATAGAGACAGCAAAACTGGATAATTTAGAAGAAACAGAAACACACCTAAAAGACTCACTTTTTCCTTAATAACAGTATTTCTCTGCCCGATTATAAAGGTAATTTACTCAATGGTCTACTTGGCTTCCCCCAGGGGGGCAACACCTTAGTAGCCTTTTATGCAGGACTTCTCAAATTCAACCAAAGACTGTGCAATGAGTCACTCCTGACCAACTACCATTGGAGCAATTTGTTGTGTGTGCTTTTGCCTTTTGTAGATTTTCACTGTTACATATTTTTTACATAAAAAAGCTAAAAAGGAAGACAATCTATAGTATTAGAAATTGTGATACAGAATTCAGCCATGGACACAGAGAATGGTGCTTGTGGATTATGCATATAACTGCCCTGTCTGCCTAGGAACTAATTAGCTTATAGTATTGCCATCTAACTTCCATCCACATGGATGGCTTTTCTCCTACAAAAGGAAAATGTTTTAGATAAACTGTCTAAAATGTCTTTACCATATTGGTCCAGATCACAGAGCTTATAAATTCTATTCTTTAATTTTTTTGTTAGGGGTCACTTTAAAACTATTTCACAGTTGCATGTACCTATAAAATCTAAGAATGCTGGGCATTTGTGAAAGTTTAGGATGCTACACGGATAAAATTACTAAGAATCAAGCTCCTTTTTAACATAAAGTAAGGTAAATATGACTAATATAGAAAAATGTAAGGGACTGGTCTTCCGACCACAACATTCGTATTAATAAAGTGTAAAATGGAAAGGCAATGTCACAAATACAGGCATCTGTTTTCCTATGGGGGCTGGGATTTAGCTCAGTTGGTAGAGCGCTGCACTGCAGTCTCTGAGGACCCGAGTTCAATTCCCAGCACTGCAAAAATGGGAGAAGGACCTGGCAATCCACTCCCAAGGCAATCCCGAAATAGTCAGCCATTGAAAACCCTATGAGGGTCGCTATGAGTCAGATACCGACTTGACAGCACCTAACAACAACAACAACAACAACAACAGTTTTCCTATGCAAACAGATATCAAGGGTGATGGGTGAGATAGAGCTAAGGGTGGGAATTACAGTGACCTTAGTCCCTCCAACATCCTCATGGAGGCAAACACACTCTTTCCTGGGCCATTAAAAGAGAGATTATTCAAGGAGACAATTTTCACTTCTTCATCTGCTTCAACATAGTTGGTGGTGTGTTAACTAGAGTCTCTGATGAACTCATCTATTGAAATTCAAAGGGGTAGCAGTGGTGAGATGGGCTCTTGGGACCCAGGCATGCTTCATTTTTGCATTGTTTTACTCCCATGGAATGTTGGTGGAAACAGTGCATGGGAAACAGTCCTTTGGGGCATTCTATTTCCTTTCATGTATAGAGCTCGTCTTAGAAAGATCCCAGAAGCAATCACAGCAATGCCATCACTGCAGAGCCAATTCAGAAGTAGGACTTCTGGGTCTTCTCTAAATTATTTGGAAAGAAGAGTCCATAGTCAGGCTTGTTAGTATTCGGTAAGTCAGTGCAGGCAGGGAGCATAAAATCATCAAGTGTAAATACCAATGTGGGTTCTGATGGCAGTGTATGGTGTGGGAGAGAGATATTGGTGCCAGCACAAAGGGACACAGTGAGGGTTGCAAAAGTTCTTTAACAAAAGGCTGTCAGATATGATTTACTGAGCTGGCTTGCATTGGGCAAGCCTCGCTGAGCACTCTGAATTTGGGCTTCCCCCCCTGGCAGACTTTTCCATAATCGAACAAAGACATAGAGTTATAGGCAGTTCATAAAAATGATGTCTTTTGTTTAGCCCTAACAGAGTCTCTCAACAGGGGAGGCAGAATCAATGAAGTGCTAAATATAATATGAAATCAATTTCCCTTCTCACATCACCCTGAGGATAAGAAAAGATTCTTGTTTTCCTGGGGCTGCTAAAAATCCAAATGTCTTCCGGGTGGTTGGAAAAGAAGACCAAGAGAATTTAAGAATATTTCTAGCTTAATTAGTTTAGGCACTTCATTTTGTGACAGATTTAGTGCATGTTTCATCTGTTTAAAGAATCACAGGAGCCTGAGTCAGATTGTTTTTCCAGATAGAGAGTGAAGTAGTTTGAGAGAGGGGTTAGGCTTAATAAGATCTGCTTTAGGAAAGAAAAAAAAATTGTATTAGGAGTTGAAGAAAGGTGAAGACTAAACTATGATCTAGGACCACTTCCAACCACTTAGGGTGATTTCTAAGCATGGTGATGTAACTGCTTGGGTGACTGTGTCTCATAGCAGAGATTGATGGTAAACACTTTAAGCTGAATGCAATTCATCACAAACTATGCCTCACCTGAGTGTGTGAGCAGATTTCATGTGTATCTATAACTATGGTAATATTTGTAAACATAGGTAATGCACAAAGCATTGGATCATTTTCATTAACAGAATACAACATTCTAAACAGGAAGAGTTGCTTGTGAGGAGAACAGTGAGGTATGAAAATTGCATCTTATTTTAGCACATGATAGAGGGGATTTTGCTTAAGCCATACACTCTGGATCTCTCTATAACATGTTTTAGACTTCTGTGATTCCATGTATTTATATGGATTTGTATGAGAAAACCAGAGCTGGGAGCTCTCACCATAAATTGAATGGAATCTTTGTGCAATTCTGATCCAAATCTAACTTTGTTGTTGTTGTTGTTGCTAGCTCCCATATAGTGGGGTCTGACTCATGTTGTTGTTGTTGTTAGGTGCCATCGAGTCATGTCCGACTCATAGCGACCCTCATAGAGTTTTCAATGGCAGATTGTTTTTGGGATTGCCTTGGGCGTGGGTTGCCACGTCCTTCTCCCATTTTTGTGTTGCTGGGAATCGAACTTGGGACCTCAGAGACTGCAGAGCGGCGCTCTACCAACTGAGCTAAATCCCAGCCAGTCTGACTCATAGCAATCCTATATACAACAGAACGAAACACTCCTTGACACTGTACCGCACTATGTCAGTGTTTCTCTAGTATTCATCGGATTTTCAATGGCTGATTGTTTTTCAGAATTGCTTCTAGAGTGGGTTGCCATATCCTTTTCTCCTTTTTGTGGAGCTGGCGATGGAATCCAGAGCCTCAGAGAGCACAGAGCAGCACTCTACCAACTGAGCTAAACCCTGTAGCCTTGTAAAAGAGTTGAAAAGATGTGGATTAGATTCGAGAATATATATGTACAACATGTATTCTCTTTTTTATTTTTTCTAAAACATTTTCTTTATAAATTAAGTTACACCTAGTTTGCATCAGTGCATTTGGGATTATTTGTGATATTAAGGTGTTTTTTTTTTCAGTGTTTTTCAAGTTATAATTCTTATTTAATGTTGTTGAGTGCTGTCAAGTCAGATCCAATTAATATGACCCTATGTATAAGAGTGAAACACTACCCAACAGTGTGACATTCACCCGTTCTTTTACTGTTTGAGCTCAATGTTGCAGCCACTATTTTTTTCTTACTTTGAGTTGTGCCACATCAACAAAAGGAGGTTCCAGGGATTTTAATCCATTCTTGTTATTAAAGTCGACTCTGCTTTGAGGAGGCAACTCTTCTCCACTTGTTTCTTGAATGTCTTCCAGCCTGGGGGGCTCATTTTCTGGCACTGTATCTGACAGTGCTTTTCTATTATCCATAGGATTCTTAATAGCTAGGTGTTTCAAGAGTGGGCTGCCAGGTCCTTCTCCCTAGTCTGTCTTACTCTGGAAGCTTAGCTGAAACCCATCCACCGTGGGTGGTCCTGCTGGTATCTGAAATAATGGTGGCACAGCTTTCAACATCACAACTACATGTAAGCTGCCACAGCACAAACAAGCTGACATACATAGGGGAGTCCCTTAGTAATGTGGATAATATAATTCTTTTATTTATTTTTATTTATTTATTTTAGTGCTGGGGATTGAATCCAGGGCCCCATTCACACTGCTCAGTGCACTATCATCTAGCAACATCTGCTCACACCTATCCTCTATGTGTTAACCTGTGCTGCAGCTGGGTAATTCTTAAAATTAAGAGACAGAGTACCTGAGTTGATGAATACCAATTGAAGTCATCTAAGGGGGAAAAAAGTCAAAAGTGAATTAGACACGCAAAATCCTTATAGGATAACTACCTTCCAAGGTCACTGGAGAGGTGAGGCATAGAGAGAGGCAGGTCCGACATGGACCCAAGGAAGGAATGAAGGAAGGGGGTTTGGGTAGAAAGAGCTCCAACTCTAGTGCAGCTCTGAGACAATCTTTGTCAGAATGATGAGGAGATTGAGAGGGAAGAGGATGCATGCAGAAGGAATGGCTTAGTTCTGGTACCCAGTAGGCACACTGGTACCCCAGTGCAATTAGAGATTGTCTAGAAGAAGCCCAAGGCAGCCTGGCCTGGACCCAAAAGACATGGCAGCTGAAGGCAATCAGCACCCTGTATTCCTCTCAGAGGATTCACTCTCTAACTAAATGTTAGCCTCACACTCCCACCACTGGACAATCTGGAAATCTCATTTCAATGGAAACAAGGAAAACCCTCCACCAGATGGACTGACACAGTGTCTGCAACAATGGGCTTAAACATAAATAAGATCGTGTACCTGGCACAGAATAGGGAAGTGTTTCAATCTGCTGTACATAGGGTCACTATGAGTCAGATTTGACTCGATGGCACCTAACAACAACAATATGGAAGAGGGAGACTAAAATTGAAAAATCTATATGTTTAATCATACTACCAGTCTCATTCTGGCACACTTGGCACTAACATACATAGAAGAGAGATACAAACTCTTTAAGACTACTTCGTGGAAAAAATATAAAAGTGAAATAATTTCATCCATCAATTATTTGTTTTTGTTGACACTGGAAAAGTCTATTAATTTTAGCGTTAGCAGCAAGAGCCATTGGATCATCTCCAACGATGTCAGAATTCAGTGGGTTCATTGTTTCAGAAATATGAGTACAGCTTACAAGTGTGATTTTAAAAAGCGAAAAAAAGAATCAATTCATTTTTTTTAAAAGAAATGGGTTACATAAATGACATCCTGCTGACTGTGCTCATCAAAAGGAAAAATCCAGGCCAGGTGATGTTGCACACACATGTAATTCTAGCAACTTGGGATGCTGAGGCAGGAGAATTGAGTTGAAGGCCAGAGGCAAGCTGCACAACTTATTGATATTTTGCTTGCAAGTGAAATCTTAAAAAGGGGATCTGGCAGTGCAGCTCAGTGGTAGAACACTTGCTGTGGGATCAACCTCTCAGTATTGGAAGAAGAAGGAGGAGGAGAAGATTAAGGAGGAGGAGGAGAGGAGGACGAGGAGGAGGAAGAAGAGGAGGAGGAGGAAGAAGGTGAAGATGAGGAAGAAGAGGAAGAAGTAGAGGAGGAGGAGAAGAGGGAGGAGGAGGAGAGGAAGAAGGGAGGAGGAACTAGAGGAGGAGGAACAGGAGGAGGATCATCATCATCATCGTCATAGTCTCGATCAAAATACAAGGAGATGTATCTTTCCCATCTGATTATTCCTCCTTTTCATGCCAATCTCCACTTACCTCTCTAAATTCTCTGAAGTTGCTTCATATTTTGTGCGTTTCCTAACTGCTAAGGACTCACTAGATCAGGACATATCAGAAGCAATGAATCTTTCTCCAAGCACTTCTTGCATTTAGATGCTATGCTCCCATCTTATGTTCTGTTCATTGTTGTTGTTACGTGCCTTCGAGCTTGGTCTGACTCATAGGAACCCTATGTACAACAGAACGAAAACTCCTCGGTTCTGTGCCAGGCACATTATCTTCTTTATATTTAAGCCAGTTGTTGCATCCACTGCATCAATCCATCTAGTTGAGTGTTTTCCTTTTCTTTTGTTGACCTGACACTCTACCAAACATGATGTCCTTCTCCAGGGATTGGTCCCTCCTGACTACATGTCTGAAATACTTCACAGGCAGTCTAGCCATTCTTCCTTCCAAGGAGCACTCTGGTTGCACTTCCTCTAGGACAGATCTCTTGGGTTATTTTTGGCAGTCATGGTATATTCAATATTCGCCTCCAGCACCATAATTCAAAACATCAATTCTTCTCTGGCTTGTTTATTCAATGCCCAGCTTTCACAACCATTTGATGTGACTGAAAATACCATGACATGTCAGGTGTGCCTTTGTCTTCAATGTGACATCTTTACTTTTCAGTACTTTAAAGAGATCTTTTGCAACAGCTTTTCCCAATGCAGTGCGTGTTTTGATTTCTTGACTGCTACTTCCATGGGTGTTGACTGTAAAACCAAGTAAAGCAAAATCTTGGACAACTTCAATCTTTTCTCTGTTTATGGTGAAGTTACTTACTGATCCAGTGGTAAGGATTTTTGTTTTGTTGACGTAGAGGTATAATCCATACTAGAGGCTATGTTCTTTGATCTTCATTAGTAAATGTCTCAAATCCTCTTCACTTTCAGCAGGCAGAGTTGTGTCATCTGCATACAGCAGGATCGGTTCATTAGTAGTCTTTTTCTCTGCCAAGACCCAGGTGAATGTGTATTTAGCAAGTCCTAAAAGAAAAGAGAACTGTCCAGCTTATCTGCAACACTGAGAGTTTATTATTAGAGAACATGGAAAGGCAGAGGGGACACGTACTCTGGGTGTACCTTCCAGTATAGGCTGTATCATCTGCTTCTTCAAGAAACAGACCCATTGCTCTAGTTATTTAGGATACTATCTGATGCCAAGGGATACTCCCTCCCCGAATATACCTCTCATTCTCACATCTCGTAAAAGAACTTGCTTAGATCAATTTGTACAAAGTGATGCCAAATTTGGGGCTGTGACTCCGCAGAAGTGGTTGTCCTGTGCACCCAAACTATTCATTGCCACTGCGGCCTGAACATCATCCCAGAGACCAATCCATGGCACCTCTGCTGGAAGAGTTTGTTTGCTCATAACACTCACGGCATGGGTCAGAGCTGCCCTGTGCCTACAGAACCTCTTGGGGCCGCTTTCCACAGAAGAGGCCAATTAGAATTTTATGGACTCTCCAGTACAAGTGTTAATGTTAGATAAAACCTAACTATGCTGCTCCTTGCACTTAACTGCATTTAACCATTGTTTCAGTGCTTATTACTCAAAGAGCCAAGCTTGCCTTATGGTCACAGCGCTCCCATTTGCCTCAAATCATGCTGTATGTTCTTTTGCAAAAAACCAGACTTGCTCATCAACCCTTGGCTCCCTGCCCTGGTCTAATCATTCCACTTTCTGTTACTTAAGTGAACTTTATCTTCTGATCTTGTCATGGACTTTAAATTCTGTTTCTAGTTCATGATCATAATTTTTTTTTAATGACAACTTGGCTCTAAATTCAGGTTGCTGTGTGATTACTTAGGACACCAAATTCTTTGCAGCTCATATGTGGCTCGGCACCATGAACAAGTAATGGTGTAAGGCTGTGTCTGCCAATAACAGGAGCCCAATAAAGTTAATTGTTTCTCCGTTAGGCATTTTGCTAGTGCCCCGAACACATGGAACCCATTATCAGGCACTGCAATGTTGTTAAATAAAATGTGCAAAAAAGAAAATACAATTATTGCTAAAGTAAAAACATACCACAAGGAGTTATTAAAAAAGCAAGATGTTTTACATTTTAAGGATGTTTCACTGCCTTATGTGTGTGTTTAGTGAAAAATGATTAGCTCCAAGACACTGCCATGCCCACATTAAACTTTTTCTTGTGCTGCATTGTCTTCTAGCCGCCTGAAATAAATGGAAGCAGACCTTTGTATTCTGAAGGAAAAGAATGATTTTTTTTTAAAGGGGTATATTTTGGCACTATTGTAATATAGACAGCTCACTTAAAACATGGATATTATACTATAACTACAATGACTCTTTAACAACATACTTCATCCTATGGGGTCCCTGCATTGCTTAAGAATTCCATTTATTCAAAAGTGAATATTCTCCACTAAAGTAACTGTTTCTGGCATATAAATTAGTTTGTTAGGATAGAATTTACAAAAAACAAAACAAAACAAAACAAAAAAGCCCAAAAACTGTAGTCTTCTTGTAATTATGGTTACAGGTACTTAATAAGTACAATGTTTTTATAAGATAGAGAGACATAATCAACTTCCATTGACCTTCCAAGGTTTTTTGATTCTTACCAACACTTTCCATTGTATTATAATGCTTAAATATAAAACACATTGTGACTATTTTTTTATTTTAAATAATATCCCTCATATTTAAAAAACTGTGATTATAAGATATTTAGCTGATGTCCACAACAGATTGTTTGAGAATGTTTTTAGACCTGTACTTTTTTGCTTGGCCTAAAAGCAATTAAAATGTATACATTAGGATAAAATACTATTTTACTATATTCAACTTTATAGACTGATGTATATATTGGTTTAAAAAAATCAAGGACCAGAAAATTAAAAGACATTTTGCAACTTATCATCTATTTCTAATTTTTTTTTAAAAAATTAGAGTATGAGAAACAAGTATGAGAACCAAGTAAAATGCCAATAAAGTAGATGTGAATAAACAGATTTGATAGCTGGTTGTTAATTGTCTTAATAAGGAATGTAGGCAGAGCTTCTTTGTTTGTGTGCTTGGTGAAAAAAATCTATACTTTATGACTTAACGTCATTCCGTTGCTGGGCTTTGCTCAGTTTTGCATATCTTGATATGAATAATCAGAATGACTGATTAGAAAGCTGGCTGGCATTTTCAACAGAGAACATTTGTCATTCAAATTGTCAATGCACGTTCATTACAATGAACTACTGCTTTTACTAAATATAACATTTTCCAATCAATTCATTGTCCTTAATTCTGCTTATTCTGTAGTCTTTTTTATATTGTTGTTGTTGTTGGGTGCTGTCAGGTCGGGTTCAATTCTAGCAACCCTATGTACATCAGAAGGAAACACTCCCTGACACTGTGCCACACCTGACACAATGTCAGTACTTCTCTGCTATTCATAGGGTTTACAATGGAGGATTGTTTCAAGAGTGGGCTGCCAGGTCCTTCTCCCTAGCCTACCACACCTGGTGTTCCCAGGCAGTCTCCAACACAAGGACTAACCAGGCCACCCCTGCTTAGCTTCTGAGATCAGGCAGGATTGGATGACTGGGTACCATGGCTGCAGACAATCTTTTTATATATGAAAAGAAAAATGACCAGGCTGGAAAGAACCTTAAAAATACACAGAAACAGCCCATGTTTTCCAGCAGACATAATCAGGAAGTTAAATTCTCCTGGATCATCAGACTCTTCTCCGAGGCCCAAGAAGAAGGCACTCTGGCCATAGTTACTGTAAATGCAGTCAGGTTTTCTCCGCTCATATTTTAGTGGAGTTCCTCAGTCTCAGCTCAGATCTTACTCTCAGAATCACTGAGATATGATCACACTCTGGGTGGCAATTTAAAAGGCTTGTGAAACCTGAGGCTTTTTTATGTAGTCATGTTTTAACTCCATTTAGCATTGGTCCTGGAGAAGGACCTTGCAACCCACTCCCAAAAAACAATCCGCCATTGAAAAACCCCATGAATAGCAGAAAAGCACTGATAATAGTGTTTTGCCTGTTGTACATAGGGGGTCACTATGAGTTGAATACTGACTTGATGACACCTAACAACAACAATAACAAGCATAGGTGGTTATCAGAAGGAGGAGGCAAGAGAGTACCCTGAAGAAACTGGATTGGCCAGGCATGAATATGTGGCAATCACGGTAATCTCAACTTAAGTTCTGATAGAGCATTAATGAGAAAAACTAAACATACACACTAGTTGGACTTTAAATTGATCGATGGAGTATGCTTACATCTGTGTAGTATCATTTGAATGATATAAAATGTAATGCTATAGTATTTCCAGTAGCAAGTCAGTTAGGGCAATAGGTTTTCACTTCCTTTTACTAAAACTGCAGCAGTTTGCTCACAATTTAAAGACACTTTGTTTCTACCAAGGACTGAATCCACTAGTTTCAATGAAATGATGATTCACTACTGATATCCATTTTTTCCGTTTTTTTTTTATATGCAGAAGATAAAATGACTTGATTCTTATTAATAACCACTTGTACAAAGTGAAAACAGCTATTACTAAGCATGTAGCCAGAAGCTATTGAGAAGGAATTTGTGTGATAATTATAGGATCTCATAAATGTCGTAAGTAGGTTTTGGCAACTTCACAGACAAATTTGCAGACAAAGATTGTATATTTAGTATGTTAACTAAGTCAACCAAATGACTTAAAATCTAAGTAATGTACTATAACTGCCCTGTTTTTATAGATTTGGCATAATCAACATGATTTAATCTACTAATATACAGTAACAGTCACAATTAGGCAACATTTCTATTCATTTTAAATGGATTTTAAAAGAAGCTATATTTTGGAGTTTAACATATAAACATATTGTATGAATATTGTAACATTCAAGGAAACATTTTCTCTTGGAAAGCAATCAGAATTGTTTTTCACTAGACTGATTTTTGACCAAACAAAAATGGGATATATTTTCATGGTAAAGCACTTGATACTAAGTCCATGATTTTCTAATTTTTCACAGAAAAACATACTTTACACAGAATCTTACTTGAAGTCCTAATATACAAAACAAGTTAAAGAATATTTTACCATATATTCATTTTATAAGTTTAATGTTTGTAACATTATAATGTAATGTTCCAGATTGTTACTAAGTCCTTCAAGGAAAATATGAGACTACTTTGATATGCAGGTGTATCTCTGAAATAATGAATTTTAGATGATAGTCATAATATTCCTTATGCACTAATCTATCGTGTATTCCTGTATTTCTATTTGTTTACACAATATCCAGAAAATATTTATTTACAAGCCCAATGATGCATGATAACAAATTTAAATTGCCACACTGCAATGTCAAGAAAAACAACTTGTTTGGAATATGGTATTTTCAGAACCACAAATTTCTTTAGGGAAAAATAATAATAGTGTTATCCTTAGCACATATCATTGATTTAATAAAATCACTCATAGTAAGAATTCTTTGCTGGGAGTAACAGAGAACTCCCAACAATAGTGTACTAACAAATGGAAGTAGAGGTCTCTCTTACAGAAGTGAAATACAAAGGAAGGTCGACCAGTCCATCTTCACTCAGGTTTGCCTGTCATATGTACTTTTCAGCAAGCAGGGCATTGACAGGGCTTGGGAAGGGTACAGAGTGCTCATCCTTTAAGAATGCTCTTTTACATTATCATACCCTCCTACCTTTGCTCCATGATCATAGAAGACTTGCCTTGTCATTTCCTTCCTCCAAATGTCAATCCCAACTTAATTCTGCTTTGTTTGAGCTGCTCTCTAGGGTCTCAGGGCTTCCTTATTTTGTCCAGAAGTTATAGTTGTTATTTCTAAGGGGATTGGACTCATGTGACCTTATCATCCATAATTAGAACTGGAAACACACTGAAAGAAATAAATGTTCTTCCTAATGTTTTCTTTTTTTTATTAGAAATTTTTAATGTACATCATAATGTGATTCATTTTGACATGCTTTTCATTGTGACAATTTTCATATATGCAATTTGATAAACATTATTCATATAGGTTACCCCTTACCCTCCCCTATGTTTCTCCCCCTCCCCCCTTCCCATCTAGGTTTCCCATCCAAGTCTTCTCTATCTTTTACTATGTAGT
>VMDO01021127.1:0-35835 GCA_007922755.1 Pedetes capensis
GGACAGGGAGTAAGTGCTGGAGGCTCGATGTGGAGCAAACGCGCAAGGCCTGAGTGCTGGGATGAAGCGCTGACTGACCCGCTCCCTTGCTGACAGCAGCCGGCTCCCTGGCCAGCCATGTGCTTCAGGCACGATCCCCAAGGCCTTCTGGCCCCTTGCTCCCTCTGCCCACAGCATTTTGCCCTCAGTCCCCCACACAGAAGGTGGCAAAGAGAAAAGGAAGATACTTCCAAATGTGGATGTCCCATCTGGGGAGCACCTACAGCTGTACCACTGTGGTATCTGATGCCGGCAGATCTTGGAAGCTAAGCAGGGTCGGGCCTGGTTAGTACTGGGATGGGAGACCGCCTGGGAACACCAGGTATTGTAGGCTTGGGAGACAGACCCGGCAACCCACTCCCAAAAATCAATCAGCCACTGAAAACCCTATGGATAGCAGAGAAGCACTGATAGTAGTGTTTCGCCTGTTGTATGTTGGGTCGCTATGAGTCAGACACTGACTTGTTGGCACCTAACATCAACAATGTGGGAAGCAGGGCTCCCTCCCCATGGAAGGGACTGGGGCCTTGTTCAGGAGGCTCTGGGGACAGATTCACTCTGGAGGTGACACAGTGCACAAAAGGGGGGCCCCTAATAAGCCAGGCCTTCCACATAAAAGCAAATCAGACAGAAAACAAAAACAAGGCCCCTGGGCTGCACCTGAACCTGGGCAGCCCCGGGCAAGGGGTCCCTCCCCTGCGGCCCTGTGTCCGGAGACTCAGCACCGATGGGGCAATTTAACACCAGCGTCAGCGTTACCATCACCAAGCACAAACCAAAGGACCCCGGCCGGCAGAGTGTGGGCAATGCCATCCTGTTTGGGTGCCTGTCCCTGCCTTCAAGTTAGCGGACGTCCGGACCCTTCACTTCCGTCTTTATCCGGTTCTTCCTTGTCCCTCACTTCCGCATTTCAAAGTTGCATTTTCACCCCGCTCCTCCCCCTCCTCGAGGCAGTCACGTGCTGGGGTGCGGCAGGGACGCCAGCACTTCGCTGTAGTCCTCAGCTCTTTCTGTTGAGGGTCATAATGTTTCTGGAAGGGGTCTCCAGGGGTGCAGGTCCCCCGGGAGTGGCCCCCCTTGGGGATGGCGCAGCACTGGCAGGCATAGTCATTAGAGATAGCAAGACTCACTCCCCAACTGGGTCGGGGGCCTTACGAGTGCACCCGGACACCCCTGGCGGGCCCTCTGTTTGCATCCGCAGAGGAAACCACCTTAAAGAAACACCCACCTGGGAGGAGGGCCTCTGATTACCCCAGAGTAGAGATGGGAGGCGGGGGCAGGAGGGAAAAGGGAGACGCATTGGGCTGCCCAAAGGGAGGTACGTACCATGGTACAGACACGTGGCGTCTGCCCTGCCCCCAGGAAGTAAAAGAGCCTTCGGCCAGTCAGCAGGAGATTTCAAACCATTTCTCAGACACAAAGGCCACAGGGATGAGGTGCCGGTCGGCAGAGGAGGATCTGCAGAGAGCGGAGAAAGGGGCTTGCGGAGACCCGAGTCCTGAGACCCACCCCGGGACGGTGACACCTGGGGGACCCGCTGGCCTTTGGCGGGAAGGGACCCTCTCGCTCTCCACAGGTTCATGAGAGGCTGGAAGACGCAACCCAGAGGGGCTTGGTGCACCAGGACCCAAGTGTGGAGGCCGGAAGACCTGGAGCCCCATGCTTGGGCTGTCTGTGGAGATTGGTTTTGGAATTTGCCAAGCAAGCCCAGAGCCCTTTGGTGCCTCTGATGGCAGAGGTTTGATGCACTTGATCGCATATGCCAGACAGGATAAGACCTGGCTTCCGAAATGTCACCCGTCTTTTGTCACCTGAGACTAAGCTATGTGTCCTAAGGCCAACGAGATCCCACAGTGTTACCTTAGCCCAGACCATCCACTGCCTCTGCACCAGCCCTGTCAACCCTGCCCTTGGAAGGGCCTCTACACCACACAGGCCCCAGGGTAAAGGAACAAGAAACAAGGCCAACTCAGGGCTGTGCCCCCAAGTCTTCCTCTCCCTCAAGGCTGAAGCACTGGTTGGGTGGCCATAATTCATACCCAAACCAAGGCTACACTTCTAACAAAATGCTTGAAGTCTTTCCGCCAATTCTTTTTCTTTTCTTTTTTTTTTTTTTTTTTGCAGTACTGGGGGTTGAACCCAGGGCCTCGCGCTTGCATGCTCTGCAAGTGCTGGACCACTGAGCTGTGCCCCCAGCCCATTTTTTTACTTTTTGAGACAGGGTCTCACTAAGTTACGCAGACTGGTCTCAAACTTGCGATTCTCCTGCCTCCACCTCCCGAGCTGCTGGGATTACAGGCATGCACCACTGCGCCTGGCTTTCCGCCAATTCTTTGTGAGGTCAGCCTCTGGGAGGCTGGGACACTCCAGGGAGCTCCCTGAACGTCCAAGGGTGAAATCGAGGGTTTAGAACCACTCTGAGCGTCTGCCTGTGGCTGCCCTCCCCCGGAAGGGAAAGGAGTGACCGTGGAGGGAACACGGAAGAATTCAACATGGAGGTGCAGGAAGAGGTCCAGCCAGAAGGGATCTGAGGAACACCTGCTCAGGGTAGCCGCCAGGACAAGGACACATTAACCGTGGACACTACTGTGGTCCCAGCAGCCATGGATCACCAAGTTCCTGCCTCCCCGCCGCTGAGCAAATAAGCAAACAGCACAGAAATAGCAGCTGATCTTTTCTGAAAGTGACCTCAAGTTAGGGCTTCTGGCCCCTGACTCTAGGGGACTCTCCCAGGAACCCTTGGGCAGTGTCCCCAGGCTGCTCAGCCTGCTGCTAATGGGGGTGGGAGGAGGGTTCCGAGAAGACCAGTGACCTGCTCTTTTCCTCCTAAGATCTTTTCACTTGTTGGAGAGTTTTTTTTTTTAAAGTAACAAAATGATGCATGAATGCCTATGCCCACTTAAAAAAATAGGTTATTGATATTTTAATTTAATTCTGGACAAACCTTCAGAAGCTGACTCAAGGGTTTCTTAAATATTCCCAGGGATGGCTATAGGAATACGTCTTCTTTGAGGGATCACACATGAATAATAAAGAGAGCATTTAATAAGGGATGGCAGGCCCGGAATCTGGTTGGTATTTGATATTTTTCTGCATGTGCCGCTGACATTTTATTGACGAGGTCTCAGAGATATTGACTCTGGGAGGGACCAGCTGTAATTTGTTGATATTTAGGAGGCCGGTAACTGCACGGCTGACTCTGAACTCTGGAGCAGCGGGCAGCCGCTCAGCCTCCATGGCACAGGCGTGAGGGCTGGAGAAGAAGCATCTCGATCTTATATAAGCCCGAGCTTAAGGGTCTGCAGGGCTGGGATTTAGCTCAGTTGGCAGAGCGCTGCTCTGCACTCTCTGAGGTCCCGAGTTCGATTCCCAGAACCGGAAAAATGGGAGAACGATGTGACAACCCACTGCTGAGGCAATCCCGAAACAATCAGCCATTGAAAACCCTATGAGGGTCGCTGTGAGTCAGACACGACTCAAGGGCGCCTAACAACAACAATAGGGATCTGGAAGAAAATCTCAGCCGCGGCTGCCGTGTGCCCTTGCTGCTGTCCATTTTGCATCTCTTACTTTCCCACATGAGCTCTCTGCATGTGCTGGACCCCTCCTGGCGGCTACTGGGGTCCCAGCAGACCAGTGCTTATCGGTTGCTGTTGAACGTGGACTTGACCAGTGCTTACCGGTTGCCGTTGAACGTGGACTTGTACTCGGCGGTCGGGTGCAACGCCTCGTCGAACACGGGCGCGGAGGCCCTGACGCACTCGTGCGAGCACTGGAGGGTCTCGTTGTAGGCGGTGAAGATGTCCATGCTGCTGGGCACCCGGGCGGGGGTGAAGTCCGTCAGGTTCTGGCAGCTCTCCTCCTGCTGGTTGGTCTTCCGCTGGTGGCTGTTCCTCCGAGCGTTCCCGCTTTGGGCGCAGCTGGGAGACAGAGAGGTTGGGGTGGGAGGCGGGCAGGTGCTGGCGCCCACATAACTCCCGCGCCCGAGCTGCGGAGCCTTCGCTTCCTGGCATTAGGTATCCGCCGGTTAATATTAGATGGTAATTCCCAGCCTCTTCAGAAAGATCAACCACCATCAAGCAATCAGCTCTTTTTTTAAAAAATACAAAATCTGAATTTCAAATGTGGCCATTACCACAAGGAGGGTTATGAGGTAAGTGGTTGAGCTGCGCGGCCTTGTTGGGCTGCAGAATGTCAGCCGCGCAGTGGCGCTGACTCGGTTGCCCCACAGATGCCTCAGCAGGATGAAAATGACCGTGGCGCTCTCTACACGAGGGGCCCGGGTAGGGGAGGAGACACTGGGGACAGGTTGGGGTGGTCGGCTCCTTCACGGGCTCGGGGGTGAGCTCTGGGTGAGCTCCCTGCCTTCAGCCCATCCGGAGCACATTTGCTGGCCCGTGCTCCATCCCCGGCCATCTGGGACGGGGCCGTCCTCAGGCCCCTGGAGCACCTGCCCTACGTTCCCGTTTCTCTGCATCTCAGGGGCCCCCAGAGGCCACGAGGACAACCATGCAGATCGCCCTATGTGAGGAGTTTGGTGGGAGCCCTCGGTGGCCCCTCCCAGGATCCCACATCGGTGTTAAGTTCACAAGGGTGATGAGTGGGTGGCCCGGGGGGGGGGGGAACTTCCCTGGGGAGTTGGGAGCCAAGGATGCCCCTCCTCAGGGCACCGTGCAATCCCTGCTCTCCTCTCTCCTCATTCTCAGAGCCATGGGGAACCCAGGGGTGCACCAGGGCAGGGCTGCCTGCCTCCCACGGGGTTCCCTCACTCCCTGCCTTAGTTTTCCTAGGGAGGGGATGCTGGTCCCTGCAATGGAAGCCCTATCCCCAAGTGAAGGGGAGAAGGTGGACGCAGACACCAGAGGGCCCAGGGCCCAGGAGCCCCCGTGCAGAGGAAGCTGAGTGTCCTTGGCCCTGCTCACCCACCCACCCCCGGCTGCTCTCCTGGAAGGGTCCCTGGAAGGTGTGTTGCCGTACCAGTGTGCCAGAGACCCAGGCTCTGAGGCAGGAAGGCACTTCCTGAGATGGCCCATGGGGACCGTCCTGCCGTCCATGCATACGTTCCAGGGGTCTGGAGCCTTGTCCCCTTCCCGGGAAGCTCTGCCCTGGCTGCCCCACTGGCCTTGGCTCCCTGTCCCCAGGAAGCTCCTGGGGCCCCAGTTTGCTGGCTATTTGTTGGGAGGCAGCTTGGGGGTCTGCCTGGTGGCAGAGGTTTTCCTGGGTTGGACCAATGCTCCCTCCTGCCCCCTGCCATCGGATTCCACCAGAGGGCGACTTCTGTGCATCTCCCTGTCACTCGGGGCTCACCTGCCCCTCCCCTCCCCCACCTGCCCTGTTTCCTGCCCTCTCCGCAGCAGCATGGGACCCTCGGGTACCCTGCTCTACGAGGAGAAGGGAGCTTTGATGCTCAAAGGAGACACAGGGGCTGCAGGAGCGGCTGCCGGTGGGCGCGGCGGGGTCACCCGGCAGCCCCCTGCCTTTCTCAGAGATGGATCAGGTGTGCGCGCCCAGCAAGGCCAGCCTCAAAGTAGGCCACTTTCCAGGAGGGGACGGGAAGGCGAGCCGCCTGCAGCAAGGCAGCGACCTAGTTCAGGGACACAGAGCAACTGTGAGGAGGGAGGAGGCAGGCGAGGCTGGCTGGGCCTGACCACAGAGACCACAGGGGAGGACGGGGCCCCTAGGGGCTGCCACAGGGCCAGCGCCATCCCGCCTTGTCACAGAAGGTCGTGGGGAAAGAGGAGAGGGGGATCATGCCCTGGGGGGCGACATCCAATGACACACATGGACACAGAGACGGCATGGGCGCCAATTGCGCCACACAGCCTGGGAGCCCACCACAAGGGGACCCAGTGAGGGCTGGGCCCGAGAACCACATTGGCCAGAGCGCCCTGGCCTGGGGCTGCAGGGGACCCCCTGCCCGAACAGGAAGGATGTAGCCTCGGGGTGACAACTTGGGCCTGGGTTTGCAGAGTTGGGGCTTCTCTGTGCAGACCCCCCCGGAGCCCCAAAGTCCCCCACTTCGAAGCCTTACCAAGTTTTTAAGACAAGAGTTGTGACGAGCGCCGCGATGACCATGACGAGGGAGACCGTGATGGTGATGATCTGATGCACGGCCAGACCTGGAGAGAGGACACGGGTCAGGGGGTGCGCCGCGCTCCCCGGCCCCGCCTGCCGGCCCTCTCACCTGGGCCCAGGACGGGCGGCTGTGGCTCTGGCCTGTGTCCATCGCCCTCTACCTGCAGCAGCGACGTGGCCCGGGGCAGCTGTGCTGTGGGACCTGCCGTGCCCCGCCCCTGCTGCCTTCACCTGGCTTCGTGTAAATGCTGCTGAGGCACCCCGAGGACCTGTCTCCCCCTCGCACCCCAGGGGAGTCCGGCTCCTCCATTCTACAGCCATGAGCTTGTAGAGGGCAGTGGACTGAGAGCGAGGCAGGGCGTGGCCTAGCCCAGGAGCCAGAATGGCCGGGGAATTCTTGGGAAAAGTAGATCCGCAGACCGGCAGACCCCAGGGCATTCCGATCACTGGGGGCGTCCACCTCTCTCCACAGTCCTCTCCAAGAAGTTCATTGCCTGGTGAGTTTACAAAAACACAAGATCCAGGCCCAGGGCAAATGCTTCCCAAGAAGGGCCCACTGGCTGCCTCACTGCCCCATCCCTCTCCCTAGCAGGGGAGGGAAGAGGGACGGAGGCTGGAATTGGCAGCCCAGGCACACAAGGACAGGCCACATCAGCAACAGGGTAGCAAGAGCCTGGCCAAACATTCTGCTGACCATGCAGGCAGATGGCCAAGGACAGAAATTCTCTCTCATCCCCTCCCAGTGCCCCAACCAAAGACACAGGGTGGGGTGGGGGAAGGCAGGCCAGCGACAGCTCCTGCCTCTGGTCCCGCCCCAGGCCACATTCCTTCCCAACCACATCTGTCGCATCCTTCCCAGGATGCAGACAGCTGGGATATCCCTGGCTGACTACTGGCCAGCCGAGGCCACCTGGAAGGTCCACAGCCCTGGCTCTGTCCTGCTGCTGTCATGAATGGCACCTGAGGCGCTGGAGGAGCGAGGCTGGCAGAGAGCGTGTGGTACCTGCAGGGAAAAGCAGCTGCCTCTCGGGGTGCAGAAGACACGTAGGCACCCGTCCCGTCTCCACCCAGCACCCCAATCTTAACGCCTGCTTTGCAGAGGCCCACGTTCCCACCTAACCCGGGGTGAGAGCTCTGCCTGCGAAGGTTCCCACGCTGCAGGCGACAGAGTCGAGAGGTGGCTGGCTGCTTGCCAGAGAATCGTCTCAAAAACAGATGTTACCTCTCTGCGGAATATCATCCTCACGGGGGAATTGTTAATACATGATTCAAAGTTGGCACGGGCAGAAAACAAGCTTTGTCTCCCAAGTTCCTCCTTTGGGGGGAGCTGTGGCCATTTTTCCTGAGGGATTTCCACCTGGGACCACCAAGTGAGCCTTGCTGGGAAACCCTGGAGCAGACACAACAGTGTCATGGCCTCCCTCTTTCATCTTCTATCCATTGGCTCAAGGTCCGTTTGCTGTGCACCTCTGTCTGCCACACGGTGTCAGCAGACTCAGCCTTGGTGCCTGCCCTCAGGGAGCAGCTACTCTAGTGCCATTTTTAAAGTTGTGGTGTTTACTGCTAGTTCCGACCAATAGCTTCCCTTTCACCTGTATGCAATTTGTGGGACCTGCTGTAAAACTCTGGAAGAGTCCCCTTCCCCTCCAGGTCTACCGAATGGGCTTGCCGATGGGGTTGAATGCTAAGTTACCCTACAGGGACTCCATCAATCTCACCGACAGCGCAGGGTCCACCAGCCCCACTAATCCCTATCCATGGAAGAGTTGAAAAGGATGCGCATGAACAACGCCGAAGGACCACTGCCTGCTCAGTGTCCTCTAGCCCTGTATCTAACGCACTGCTATCGGGCTATCCAGAGACAGCCACGCTGTCCTGATGGTTTGTTCTTATCCTGTCTCTGTGCTTCCTGGGAAGAGGAAGAGGCTGCTGCTGCTGAGAGTGGCAGAGGCACTGGTGGTGATTATGACAGTGTTGACGGTGGTGGCAATGATCATGATGATGAGGATGGTGGTGATGGTAGCAGTGGTGATGATGAAGGGGGTCGTGGTAGTTGGGATGACGAAGATGGTGGTGGTGGTGATGGTGGTGGTGGTGAGCAGGAGGAGGTGATGATTATGGCAGCAAAATGACAATGTCATGATGATGGTGGCAGTGAGGATGATGATGGAGGGGAGGAGAGTGGCGAGGATCCAGGGAGTGGTGGTGATGATGGCTATGAGATGCTGATGGTGACCGTGGTGACGGTGGTGGTGGGGATGATGAAGAGGTCGTGGTACTTGGGATTACAGAGATGGTGGTGGTGGTGGCGACGGTGGTAGTGGTGATGATGAAGATGGTCGTGGTAGTTGGGATGATGGAGATGGTGGTGGTGGTGAGGAGGAGGAGGTGATGATTATGGTGGCAAAATGATGAAGTGATGATGATGGTGGCAGTGAGGAGGATGATGGGGAGGAGGAGAGTGGTGAGGATCCAGGGAGTGGTGGTGATGACAGCTATGAGATGTCGATGGTGACTGTGGTGACGGTGGGGGGGGGATGGTGGTGATGGTGATGAGGTGATTCTGATGATGGCGGTGATAAGGAAGATAATGGTTATCACTACCGTCATCATCATCATCATCATCACTGTCACCATATCCCCGTCATGGCCTTCGTTACCAACATTACCCTATCGCTATCCCCATTGACATCGCCACCATCGTCACTGCCATTCTTGTCACTATGACAGCATTGATGAGATGGGGAGCATGGTGATCATGACACCAATGACCGTGGCAGCAACAGTCCAGAGTGTTATAACCCCCCAACTCTCAAAGGTAAATACTCTAATTAGCAGTCATGGAAAGGAGAACCACCCGGGGAAATGGGTATGAATACCTCCGTTCACATGGGAGCTGCTGGCTCCAAAGCCCACACCAAGAGCAGTTTCATTACACAACTCTTTGCTCAGAATTGCTTAATCTGAATGCTGTCTCGAACTCATGGCCTCCCTCCTCACGTCTTCCATGTCAGAAGCTGCCTCCTGTCCCCCCATCTATCTCGGAGAGAACAAGATCGTACCCTCACAGAGGCAGGCACTCAGGCCCCCCAACCGCTGTGGGAAAGCCCCTCAGCGAATGCTCCAGGCCCAGGCCAGGGCCCCCAGCCATTTCCTGGCATGTCACATCCCAATTCCTACGGCAACAATGACATCTTTGCTCCTTGGGCTCAATGAGCCATGTTCTAGGCCAAGGCTGGAGAACTCAACACTGAAGATATGGGTGACATGAAGAGCAAGGAAGGCAGGGCGGAGCCATCAGGTGTCAGCAGCAACTGGCCCAGCCTGATTGGCTGCGACCTCTAGAAGCACTGAGAGTTTCCTTACAGGAACACAGCACTCTGTCATTCATTTGCAAATATCCAAAGGGCAAGAGGAGGCCCTGGGTGCCACCAAATTTTGACCAGTCATCTTGTGACTGAGGGATCCTTCTGTTGGTTTGAATATCTGCAGGTGCCAGAATTCTTGGAAGGAAAGATTTCTATGACCAGACATATCTTTGATGTTTGATTCTTTCCCATCTTCCCTGCAAGCAAGGATAGGAAAGCAGCAATTCTACTCTTCTGCTAGATTAAAGAACTTGAGGCCCATAGAGAAAAACAGTGGGTTCAGTGATGACTCTAAGAATACAACCCCATATCTTTGCTGGAGTGCCTTGTAAGTCTATGAGCCCCTTGGAAAAGGGCCTAGCCCTTCGTCATCTTTATACCAATGATGACCCTGTATACACACACTGCCTGCTACTGTTTCACTATTGTAGCTGTGCATATTATTATTACTTATAACTGAGAAGCCAAAAATAAGAAATGAGGGGAACAGAAGCAAAGGCCAAGATGTATTTCCAATGGTTGGTTATGCTGGAGGCCTTTCTCCTGCCTTCTGTGTGAATTTTCTCCACTGGACTTCCCAAATTAAAATTTAGTGGAAGCAACATGTGGTTAATAGCCAGCTACGAGAATCTGAATGACATGCAACAGCAGTACAGCAGCCATGCTTTTACAAGTAATTTCTTTATGCTCAGCATCTGGCTAAGTCTTCACACAGATGATGAATTTAATCCAACCTCATGCTGCCGGTTTTGTGTCTGTCCAACTGACCAGAAACCCAATCCTTAAAGAAGAAAAATAACCTTCTTGTACCTAACAGAGACAGGATGAAAGGCAATTCTCTCCTCTGGAATCCCTGAGAAATTCAAACATCTAAATCCAAATCCAACACATCTGCAGCCACATTACAGTTCTCAGCTGATTAGAGATAAATGTCTTTCTACCTCTCACATACTTTGTTTGTAAAGGAAACAGCTTTGTGCTTCAAAGCCTGGCCCATGGGGTTTGAAGGGATACTGGGCTCTTGCTAAGAAGCCACAGTTATGAGAAAAACCTACAGACCCTACAGTCATGACAGTTGAACAAAGACTGAGCCTTTTGACATGTGGTCCAAATAATATTTGTAGGAAGTAGTTTGGAATATGGAAAACCCACACAGATGTCCCATTATTTCCTCTCTCTGGAAGGCTGGCTACTAACAAGAGATCAGAGCAACACATGAGAAGTTGTGTAATGTTCAAAGCACCTGTCCTATTATTTGGTCCTCTTCAAATATGCCATGAGTTTTTTCCTAAGGTCTTCACATGGATCCCAGGTAGGTAAATCTATTATCGAAGGGCAAGATGGTAAGTATTTTAGTCTTTGCAGGAAGTATGGTCTCTGAATTAGTCAGTTTTGCCTAACTATAAGAAAATACCTGAAGTAACTAATTTTATAAAGACAAAAGGTTTATTTAGTTCATATCTTTGGAGGTTCAGAGGGGGGTGGTACCTACATTGGCTCAGTTCTGGTGAGGTGTTGGGGATTTTTAAAATAATATTTCCCAGCTAGGGTCCCTCATGACAGCTTGAGGGGCTGACCCCTAGTTGACCCCAGGGCTCATCTCACTCACTCAAAACAGCCCCTCCCATCGAGTGAGCAAAGATGGCCCCCAGCCAGCTTGACCAGCCTCAACCACCATAATTTTGATTGGCGCCCCTTACAACTGTGCAGGTAATAACTGTCTCCACCTGGCAGTTATGTCCGTTTGCCCACTGTACCTGCCAGCTGTGTGCCCCGATTGGCTGAACCCCACCATGTGACCCCTCCAGGACCCTATAAAAGCAGGGCTCCTGGACCCCATTTCCATCCCTGTAGCACCACCGATCCTGACCTCTCTGACCATCTCCTGAACCTCATCACCTGGACCAGCGCTCCCTACTTCTGCAAGACCATCTAGCAAGCCGGCGAGTTCAAGCCCAGGGGCCCCGAAGAGCCGAAGGCATCTATCAAGCCACGAAGAGCCTCCCAACTCCTCCCATCCTTGGGAAGGAGGGGGGTAAAGAAGGCGAGCCACGAGAGTCAAGACCATCGGACCTCAACTGAACACCAGTGGCTGTGGCTGTGCCTTTAAGGCTGAGCTGTACCAGCACTTAGCCTGCAGCATTCTATGCTGCAGGCCTAGAGCCAGCACTTAAAGGGGTGGAGCCTTGCTCTATAGGGGCTGCCTGCTCCTTGCTCTCCTTAAGGGGAGCACCCCAATAAACCTTCCCTGTTCTCCTCCAGCCATCTGAAGGTCTCCCGAAGTCCTTCCTTCCCGACACCGGTCACGTGTTTATGTTGAGGGTTTGGCCCTAACTCTAGTCGGGCTAGAGCCAAAAACCCCAATAGTGAGGGATGCCAGTGAAGCCTGCATCACGTCAGAGAGGGCAACAATGCGTGTATACAAGAACAAGCAAGTGATTACATCTTGAAGCAGGAGCAGAGGAGAGGCAGGGGCCCGCATTCTCAGCTGAGGATATGTCCCACACTAAGGAGCTTGCATTAGGCTTCACCTCTCAAAGGTTCCGTCGCACGTCCCAATACCACCGTCCTGCGACCAAGTCTTCAGTTGGGATGGATCCTTGGAGGAGGTGACACTCAGTCCACATCCAAATCATAGCAGTCACTGTCACAACCATTCAGCTCTGCCATTGTAATGCAAACGTGGCCACACACACTATGAACACAAATAGGTCTGTCTGGGTTCCGATAAAACGTCATTCACAAACACAGACAGTGGCCTCATTTGGCGCATGAACTGTAGTTTACAGATCGCTGATTTAGGTGAGCATCCAGAGGTGGTTTTGCTTGTTAAGTTAAACAGAAGTAAAATCTATTCTGAATGACTGATTGAGGCTGATTCAAACTACAATTTGGAGGTTGGAAAGGCTAGACCATTTCCACCTCACCATGGAAGGGCCAGTCTCTGCTGGGATTTCCCCCAGCTGCTGTCGAGACAATCTCAAAGACAGCTACAACCTCTGCATTTTGGAGGTTGGAAAGGCTAGACCATTTCCACCTCATCATGGAAGGGCCAATCTCTGCTGGGATTTCCCCCAGCTGCTCAAAGAAAGCTACAGCCTCTGGCTTACGGTTGAGCTATTCCATCCAGAGCAGAGGACTTGGCGTACTGGGTCCAACCATGTGACTCAGCTTGAGAGGAGATCATTTTACATCGTGATTCCCCTGGAGAACTCAGTTACACGGGGTGCTTGATTTTTGGAAATCAAAACTCAGAGAGAAATTGGCCGATCTAATCCCTTCAAAGGTACTCAGAAATAGTTCAGCCAGGTATCTCTCGATTTTCTCCACTCACTCTGAAAAGAAACTGCATGATATGAAAGATAAAATGTTCAGTCCCTATAGTCATTGTAGGAAGAGGGAGATTACCCCGCTGGTCTTTGGAAAGAGCTCTCCCTGACCATGCAAGCAAAACTGTTCTTAGGAGGAAATCCCCTCAACTCTATTCTCCCTCACTAATGTCCCTCCACACTCCACACGTTGAATGTTGCTCCTCCTGACTAAGTCTCTGGTGGCCATTAAATGATGCACACAGGAACATCTGTCCCAGAAACCTTGCTGACCCTGGGCAAGGTGATCCTTGAGCAGGCTCCATGCTAGCTGCCAGGTGGACTGTGACTAGGCTGACAATGATGTCACCTAAAGGGAATAGATATTCCATGCCGCAAAAAAAAGAAAACAATCCACAAACTTTCTCCTCCCCACTTCCAAGGTCAACACAGAACGCCACCTTCAAATTCTTTGCAATTCAAACCTGGTCTTGGAGCCCAAGACTATGCTGCATGGGGTTCTTGCTTCCCTTTCCTGACAGGTGTTATTGTCCCTGCTAATTTAGGGGCTCTTTCTGCTCCTGGTAATTGCCACTGTATACTAATGTGCTAGAAATCAGCTGCCATCCAGATAATGAAAAATTATACCCGGAATAATGGATGAGGACAGATGGATTACCAAGCTCTGCATCAATCAATAGGGCTTTTATGGTTATATTTGTGGTGGTTTGTAATAAGATCAGGCCCCGAAGATTGATGTGGAAGTTGGTAATCCATCTCTGGGCCTGAATGAGGTCTTATTAAAAGAAGCCGAATCAAGCACCAACCATTGTCCCTGGCACAAACAAACCCATCACAGGTCTTCCTTTGTAGCATATGGTGGGGGTGGTGCAACATACTCGGCCATCGTGCTTGATGAAGACAGGAGCAAGGGCCTTGGAACTTGTCAAGGCAAGCAGACGACATTTCTGTGCTTATAATGGCTCATTTGACAATGAGGGCGTCTTGCATGCCCGTGCTATGGGAACAAAGACCTTCTGGTCCCTGGTTGCAAGCAGGGATGTCCTGTAGCGGGGAGGGTAACAGGCGAGCAGTGACTCTGGGTACCCAAATGTGCCAATTCTGGAAGATTCACAGAAGAACAAGGGCACTGGCATTTATGGCAGGGACACGGAGGACTAGGCTGTTTCCTGAGTGACCCTGCAGAGCCTTCCAAGTAGGAATGTACTTGTCAAGGCCCTCCAGAGAAAGAGAAGAACAGGATCTACAGAGATGTATTTATAAAAGGAGATTTATGAACAGATTGGCTCATGTGGTTACGAGAGCCAAGAAGTCCCATCCTCTGCCATCGGCAAGCTGGAGAACCAGGACACCAGTGGCATGGTTCAGTCAGTCCGGTCCAAGGGCTTACGAACCTACAGGGACCTACTGGGGAAAGTCGAAGTCCAGAGCTGAAAGTCTGGGGTCTGAATGGGGGCAGAAGCCAGAATCAGTCCCAGAGTCCAGAGGCCCAGGACCGGCGAGTGCAATGGCCACCAAGGCAGGAGCAGATGCGCATCCCAGAGCTTGGACGCTCGGATGGGCAGGTGACCCTTCTGCTCTGTCCAGGCTCTCGTCTGGCTGGATGGCGCCCACGGCACTGCTGAGAGAGGCTCCTTGCTCTGCGCTCTTTTTCTAGAAATGCCCCGTTGGGGTTTGAATAAGAAAAGTCCCCCAAAGTCCTGTGTTTTAAGGTTTGGTCCCCAGGTCGGGGTGCTGTCCTGGAAAGTTATGAAACTCTGGGTGGTGGGAATCTAGCTTTGTAAAAGTAGGTCACTGGGGGTGGGGGGCCCTTGGTGGCCTTTACCCAGACTTGTGGTTCCAGTCACCCTGTCTGCTTCCTGATCACCAAGGTGTGAGGAGGTTACCTCCGTGGGCCCTGCCGCAGCCAGGACTGTGCCATCGCATTGTAGACAGTGGTCCTCTAATGTGAGCCCTGGTAAGCCTCTCTTCCCACGAGTTAGTTTGAGTCAGTGTCTCTGCCACAGCCATGCACCGGCTGACTGACGCATACCTGACAAGCACCAGAAATCCCCCTCGAGGTTCCCTGGGTCTCCCTTTGCCCGGCCACATGGACACACAGACTTGGCCGTCTCAGCGCATGCGCCCTGCTCAGGAGGCTGCCTCATACCACAGCTGTGAAGGCCGACTCCTCTCAGCAGAAGCCCTGCCCACCTAGCACTGGGCATGCTTGGGACACACAGCCCACCAAGGCACCCCAAAGGACCTCACGGCCAGGTGGAGCAGTGACCTCCAACTGGGGGCATCTGGCAATGCCCAGATTCTGGTGGTCACAACGGGGGAAGAGGGTGGTGCCCTTGGCACCCAGGAGGCAGAGGAACCGGGATGGACATCCTGCAGGGCACAAGAGCACCCCATGAGGAAGAAGGATTTGGTCCCAAATAGCAATGGAGCCAGGTGGAGAAGCCTTGGGTTCGAGGGTCAGAAATATGCCTTGGTCACACTTTGCCTGGCCTCAAAGGGGGTGTGAGCAGGTCCGGCTCCTCCTCACCTGGGCTCCTCCCTCTGGGCTCCTCCATATTAATTCTAAGGCACAGCTGCAAGGGGGCAAGAGACTGACTGACTTCCAGGAGCTCTGTGGAGTGAGGCCACATAGCAAAGTGACCCTGTGGGACAGCGTGCCAAGCATTGCTCTCAGGGGATTAGCTTATGCATGGCTCAGTACACCCCCATTAGGGAGCACCAAAAGACAGGGGGGCTCCATGGGCATCTCAGGGTTTCACAGTGCAGTTTAGGGGTCTCCAAAACCAACCTCATGCTCAATAATTCCCTAGAGGGACTCATGGGCCCAGAAAAGCTATCCTATGTGTAATTGTCCCTTATTACAGCAGGAGGACATAGATCGGAGTCAGCAACCAGAAGAAAAGCGTGGGGCCCAGTCCAGAGAGGGCAGGTGACATCTTTCTGTTGTCCTCTCCTAGTAGAGGAATGCAGGTCACATGGACTTCCCCCAAAGGCCGTGTGTGACAACAGGTCAAGATGCTGAGGAAGGATGCGCACCTAAGCTCAGGGGTCACGCCACAGCGCATGTTGGACCTTGGCCACTGGCATGGTGGCCTGGTCTCAGAGGATAAATTGATGGCACCTGGCCCAAAGCCCTCAAGTAAACGAGGAAATCTTATCAGGCAGGACATTCCAAGGACTTAGAGGCCACCTCTCAGGAGCAGGGAGCTATGACATTTCTCTGGGCAGGACTGACCCTTGCTACACACAGGAAGCCAGCAAATGGGAGATTCAAAGCTGTAGGGAATATTATGGGATCTCCAGGGGATAGAGAGGAAATATGGTTGGGACAGGGGCCTATCTAGCATGCCTGGAGGACTGACATCTATCCTTGAGGGCAAGATGGCTCCCAGTGACCTTTATCTTACATCCAGGTCTTCTTGGCCTCAAGTGAGCCAAGATGGCCCCTGCCTTCTTAGACTCCCTGCCACCTTATTGGTTACTCCCAACCCTCACCCTGCCCCCTGATTGACCACTAAAGAACATCCCCTGATTGGCCAGAAAGTGACATCCTGTTTTACACTAAATTAGAATGTCACTTCTAATTGGTTGTGCCCAGTCCTTTGCACCACTTCCTGATTGGTTGGTCATCATCTTTGGGTGGGCACCTAGAGACTATGTAAGTGGAGCTTGCTCGCCGTACTGCATGATGCTGCCACTCCACCACAGACGGGACACACCATCACCAGACCGGGTCAGAGATCGTCAGAGACCATCATGATGGATAAGCGCCCCCCAGAGATGTGTAGCACTTAAGAGCTGTGTAACACTTTGAGCTGCAGCACTTTTAAGTGCTGTACAATAAAGACAGCTGTGTTTCTAAAGGCATCCTGAGGCCAGCCGTCCTTGACTCCGTCCTCAGTGCATCGCCAGTGCCCCGTGGTGTCAGGGTTCAGGCATCCTGATACAAAGCCAAGCAGGCTTGCTCCAGAGCCCAAGCCCCTTGCACAGGCCCTTGCAGGAGGGCTGTCCTTCCTCCACACTGGGGTGGACACTGGCCATGGTGTCATGTCCTAGGGATCATGCTGGCCATGGGCTTCCAAAATGACCTGAAGTGGCACCCTCAGCCCCCAATACTTGGCTTGGCTAAAGCTGTTGTCCCTGGGGCGGCCATGTCAATGAGCAAGTTTCTCGGATGAGGAGGGTGTCTGTGCACCTGGCATCACCTCTGAACTTAAAAACACAGGGTGCCTCCGACGGGAAGCACCGAGAGCACATGTATGTGCCAACATGTCCCTTGGGCAGAAAGACCACCTACCACTGGGCTTCAGAAGGCCCTGGGGATTTCCCTTGCAGCTTGTTCTGCTGCTTGGCACCAGGGGCTAGCGCTGCCCTCTCCTATCTGGGATACACAGTGAGGGGTGGGCCACTGCAGGCAGCAGAGTCTGGGAAACCCACTGGCTGCTGTGGGGTTTGCCAGCCGAGCAGCAAGGCCTGGGGAAGGCCCCCTAGGGGATCAACCAGAGACAAAGAGGCCCAGAGGCTCACCCTGACAGCTATGAAATCCGGACTCCATGGCACCCAGGCCAAGTCCAGCCATGCACGCAGGCCAAGTCCAGCCCACTGTCTGGTTTTGTAGATAAGTTTTCCTGGGACTTGGCCATGTCCCTTCACTTCCATACTCCTCTGTGCCACAGGAGCACAGCTGAGTGGTCCCCATGGAGACCATATGATGCATGGTCTGAAATATTTACATCTGGCCCTTTAAGAAAATGATCACGACCCCGATGTTAGAGGGCCCCAGAATCCCAGAGTGGGCTTGGCGCTGTGGCATAACTGGAGGGACAGGGGCGCCTTCTTCTCCCCTGCCTCTGTTCATCACTGTGGAGATGGGCCACCCATGGAAGCCAGACCCCGGACATCTGCTCCCTCTGCCCCCACAGACTGTGGCCCAGCCTCAGTAGTGACCAGGGTGCTGGGTTGGGGCCAAAGAGATGTGGTTTCCCTGCCATGACTCCCAGCTCTCTGAAACACGAGAATCAGGTGGCTCCTTGACAGCGACTTCCTGAGCAGAGAGCCGGTCAGGGCAGCGCCAAGGCGCTCCGAGGGAGGATTACTTCCTACCCCCCGGGGTGTCCCCATCACACACCCACATAGGCCGTGTGCCCTGCTGGCCGAGGACGGGGCAGCCCGCAGGGGGCTTGAGCTCAGCAGTCGGTAGGGAAATGCCGCTTCTCTTTCACTTAACTCCTGCTGCACTGCAACATCCCACAAAGGACGCCAGCTCGGTGGGCACAGGTGGCAAACTGGCCGCACTCCGTGCTAGGGAGAGGTCAGGGGCCTGAGGGGACACTACGTGCTGCTTGTGAGGAGGGAGGTCCCAGGCAGCAGAGGGATATTCTGCAGGGAAGAAGCTGCGTCGAGTACCTGGGCCTAGCAAGAGGTCCTGGGAGACAATGCCAGCTACCAAGTCTGCTCTGATAGCTCGGCAGGAGGGCCAACACCCCATCCCCAAGCACCAGAACCCTATCCCCACAGTGCCAGCCCCATATCCAGCAGCGCCAGCAGCCGGTCCAGCAACACTGACTCCACCCAGCAGCCCAGACTCCACCCAGCAGCATTGACTCCACCCAGCAGCCCTGACTCCACCCAGCAACCCAGACTCCACCCAGCAGCACTGACTCCACCCAGCAGCACTGACTCCACCCAGAAGCCCTCACTCCACCCAGCAGTACTGACTCCACCTAGAAGCCCTGACCCCACCCAGCAGCATTGACTCCACCCAGCAGCACTGACTCCACCCAACAACCCTGACTCCACCCAGCAGCACCTAGTCCACCCAGCAGCACTCACTCCACCCAGCAGCACTGACTCCACCCAGCAGTCCCCTTCTGAGAGGAGCTGGTTCAAGCGTGACCATCTCACTCAAAACGGGGAGGCAGGGGCAGGGATCCCCATACCAGGGGTCTCCCAATTCCAGTGAGAGGGACTTTTGCTTTCTGTTGCCTCACTAAAAACAGTCATGGGACAGCATCTGCCATTGCGCCCTTCAAAGGCCACGTGCTGGAGACTTATTTCCCAAGTTCTATCTTAGTGGCATTTGGAGGTGGCCTCTGGGAGGTCTTTAGGGTGGGGTGAGGTCATGAAGTTGGGCATCAGTCACTTTACGAGAGGAGGAGGAGAGACCTGAGATGGTGCATTTGCTGCATCTTGCCCCGTGATGCCCTCCACGACGCTGTGATGCCACAGGAGGCCCTTGCCAGACACCAGTGCCCTGCTTTGGACTTCCCAGCCCAGCCTCCGGGACTATGAGCCAAGGAAACTTCTCTTCTTTATAGATTACTCAGTCTAGGGGATTTTGTTATAGCAGCAGAAAATGCATTAAGACAGCAATCGAGACGCTCACAAGCCTGATCAAATTTGGAGCTGGTTCAATCACAGTCCAACCTGAGCTTGTCAGGCGGCCCCTCTTGGAGTGCTCTGCAGCCTGCAGGCAGTGCACACAAAGCCTCCAGCCAGGCAGCTGGCTCTCAGCAGGGAGCACCTGCTCTGTCCTGGGTCCCGGGTAGAGGAAGGAGCAGAGCAGGGACTTGGCCACGAGAGCCTGGTTTCAGATGGAAGCAGACTCTGGGCCCCATAGCCACTGGCTGTCCCAGGGAGCCACACTGTCATCCACATGACAAGTGACATGTACAATGTGCCCTTCACTGAGTGAGAGGCACTATACGAAAATGTCTCCATGCTGTGTCCCCAAGACTTCCAACGCCACCCTGCGATCCTTCTCCCTGGTCCTGGTGCAGGGCTGACAGTCCTCCAAGGGGAGGTGACTGAAGAGTGGCACTCTGCATCTCTGGAAGGTCCCTGCTAGAGGGAATGGCCGGGACCCACTGCCATTCACCAGCTCACTCGACAGACAGCTGTCTACTGAGGCCTCACTGTGAGGCTGCCATGGGGGACCAGAAGCAGGCAGGGTCCTCACCCAGAGCAGCTTGACACCAGGCAGCCTCAGAAACACACGGGCACTCGCACCTGTGCCAAGAGCTACCATGAATGACCACGACAGAGCCAGGCCAGGAAGTGAGGAGGGCAGGTCCCCAGGGCCCGCCCCCAGTTCCTGTGGGATGCCCCCTAGCGGTCCCCAGTTGTCCTCTCTTTCTGGCCGTGGCAGGGCCGGCACGAGGAGTGGGCAGGTGGGGATGGTGGTTCGCATGTCTTTCAGTGCTGCGAGAACACATCGAGGCTAGCCAGGCAGGGGACGAGGGTCTCGTGGGGTAGAGCTGACAGCCTGGCCATGCGCGGGGTCTCTGGCAGTCCCCTCACAATGCCCTGAGGTCTAAGGGTGCCTGTCATATGCACTGCAAGGGCATCAGCTGACCAACACATTGGTGACAAAGGAGGGACAGTATTGCAGGGGAGGGAAGGGCCTGCACGGAGAAAGACCCCAGGTGGGACGGCCTTGGGACCTCGGGGCCAGCTGCGTCCGCTGATTTAGTCGGGGGATCACTGCCCCTCCCAGTCCAGGGGCCAGATCCACTCCTCAGCCTCCTCCTCACTGCCACCCCATTGCCTCTTCCCCAGCAGCCACCCACATGGAGCCTATGTCACACGTGAGAAGGGGCAGGGACGAGACAGTGGGTTTGGCTGTGTGGATGAGAGAAAGGCGAAGGGAGGGCTGTGGGCAGCGGGGGCTCCGCACTGGAGGGACCGTGGGGGCTGCAGCCCCTCACCTCCCCAAAGCCCTCTTCAGTCCCCAAAACGCAAAACCAGGAGCTGCGTGCTCAGCTTGGAACGAGGCGCCCTGTGCCAGAAGCCAGGTTCCCACCTGGAGGCTCAGATGGCCGGGTGAGGAAAGCCCGGACTGCCACCTGCCTCGGTCTGTAACTCGAATTTCCCAGGACCTCGCCTTGCGTTCTTCTCCCACGGAGCACATCTCTGGGCTGCAAAACCAGGCCCCGTGCGCTTGGCAGGACGCAGCTCAGCTCAGCGCGGCTCCGCACAGGCGCCTCTCGCCTGCAACTGGCCCTCCATGGACTCCGCACTGAGAGCAGCCGCTGGGCTGGGAAACCGCCCCAGGTGCGCCATGACTGCTTGCAGAACCTTAGCTGGGACAAGCTGTTGCTTCAGAGTAGGGTTGGAGAAGGGAGGAACACAGTGCATGCCCACTACCAAGGTGCCCGAGCCCCCTGAGTGCCGGCCCTGGGCTCTGAACCGGTGACTCCACTGTCCCGACAGTCATTCGCGCTGCAGACCTCCAGGGGTGGGGGTGGCTGCTCTCTGCAGGACCAAGGCCAGCACCAGGCTAGCGCCTTCTAGTGGCAATCAGAGGCCATTCTTCTGTCTCCATGTTGAGGAAAACTGGTAGCTTCCCAGCACCACCAGTGGCAGAATCTCTGCGACCAAACTTGAACCCACTCCTGCCCTTCTCCTGGGTATCTGCCCCACCTTGGAGTGCCAGGGAGCCCTGCTGGGTAAGTTTAGCAGAGCCACTCAGTGGCCACACCCGATCAAGGCTCTCACGCTCCACCCACCCTCCACCAAGTGAGGTCCAGTCGCCCCAGCCTGCCTGCAGCAGGAGTCCTGTGAGGTCCCTTGCGCCATAGCCCTCACTCCGGGTCTCTGAGTCCCTGCGTCCTCCAACCAGCCCTGGCTCCTGGGCTGAGTGCCCTCCGCCCATGTTGAGTGCAGGAGGCCAATCTCTCCCCATCACAAGATCCCGATGCAGTGGGTGCTGTGCCCGCCAAGGGCCCTGGGCACAGCCTTCCACACCGAGCGTCACCAGAGTCCTCGAACAACCCCCTCTTTGAGGCGGCCGCATACCTTCCAGAGAGTTCCCAGTCAAACCCCTAGGGTCCGGCTGAGCTGAGAGGCAGATGGGAAGGCCAGAGCTGACCACCCTGGAGCAAGACTCAGAGCTGGTCTCCAGCCGGAGCTGGCCCAGCTGGCTGAGCCTGTGTGACAAAGTCCACCGGCAGTGTCCCCAGAGCCAGTGGGTGGGTGCAGCCACCCCCACCCCCGCCAGAAGTCTGGGCAACTGCGGGGCAATGTGAAGGGGGGTGGAGGGAGCCCAGCACCAACTCGCCAGGGGTTCTCCACGGAGGGGTGGAGCCTGAGACTCAATAGCAGCTGCTGTCTTTATGCCACCAACGGCCACTGTGCTCACAGCAGTAAACAGATCAACAGATGCCAATCAAAGACCCCAGAACCCTTCCCCTCCCATTGCCCCTGGGAGGCTCCTTCTCCTCCAACCCATGGCAGGGGTCAGTGACCGGCAACTGGGGGCCCGCAGGCCAGTAGCCAACGGCTAAGGGTCCTGAAGGGGCCGACAGGTCTCCCTGCCTCTCGCCCACCAGGGCCGCTACAAATCAGGACATGAAAGGCCCAGCAGCGATGGCTGTGGGCACTGTCCCCAGGATGCCAGATCCCAAGCTGAGAGGCAGGGACAGCAAGGAGGATTCCGGAGGGGGTCAGAGGCCCAGGGCTGGGTGGCTCCTGCTAGGAGGAAGCCAAAAGGAAACATGCGCTCTTTGCTCCGGGCTGGGCTCCCTGCAGCACTCTGGGAGGTTCCAGGGATGCTTTCTTTGCCAGGCCCACGACAGACTTCATCAGTGAGAACAAGCAGGGACACTGGAATCGCTCAGGACCAGCTGGGTAATCGGCAGCCAGGAATCCCCTTGTGAGTTTGGACTACAGAAAAGATGTCCTCCCGACTCCAAGGTGACAGCTACACAGAGCCCAGGAGGAATCCGTGCGCTGGAGAGACAAAGATGAGGACTGAAACCTTCGAAGGAGGAGGGGCCATCCAGAAAGACGGAAGTCCCCTTGGCAGCGGCAAAGTCTCAACCTGGCCGCTTGCCAGGAGAAGAGGTGCTCTCTCTCCAGGAGGGAGGGATGGCCTTTAAGGAGTCAGCAGATCTTTCCTGAGGAGAGCAGGAAGTATTGTGGTGGGGACAATGTTGTTTCTGTGCCTATCATCCCACTCTGCCTTTGTGGCCCACAAGTAGCCACAGACAAATGTAAAAGAAATGGGAGTGGCTGAGTGCCAACACAGACTTGCTGAAATTCACACTTCAAACCCATGTTCGTGTATTTGGGTCTTTTTTCCAGTACAGGGGTATTGAACCCCCGTACTAGCAAGCCTATGCATGCTAGAAAAATGCTCTGCCACTGCACTGCACCCCTAACCTCCCCATCCCATTTTTGTTGTTGTTGTTGTTGTTGTTTTTCTTTTGAGACAGGGTCTGGCTAAGTTGCACAGGCTGCCTCTGGTGTTGACTCTGTGATCCTCCTGCGTCAGCTCCAGAGTTGCTGAGATTACAGGCGTGTGCTACAGCGCCTGGCTTCCTTTTGATTTCTTCAGCCACTGAAATGTATTAGAGCCATTCTTTGTTCTCAGGATAGACAAACACAGGAAGCAGGCAGAACTGGTTCCATGGGCTGTCATTTGCCAACCTCTGATTTCAAGCTCTAATTATTGCTATAGCTTTTCATATATACGTCCAGAATGCAGAACAAGATTACCAGGCACACCACAGGACAGAACCGGATAAACAAATGCCAAGGAGGAAAAAAACAAATAAAGGACCAAAGATATAGCCTCACAGAATAACCATACGCTGGAGTTATCAGACACCGACTTTAAAAGGATTAATATATTGGAGAAAACAGATTACAAGATGGAGAATTTCAAGAGAGAGCTGGGACACATATGAATGCTAATATTTTAAGTAAACTATATGAATGATTTATGTATTTGTATATGAATAACACTTATAAGTATTATGGTAATGGAGACAAACAGGGAGTATACCAAGACTGCTAAGAGAACCAACAGATCTGTCCTAGAAAAAGTGCAACCAGAGTGCTCCTTGGAAGCAAGGATGGCCAGACTGTGTCTTACGTGTTTTAGACATGTAGTCAAGAGGGACTATTCTGTGGAGGACGTCATGTTTGGGAGAGTGGTCAACTTAAAAAAGGAAGATCTTCAACTAGGTGGATTGAGACAGTGTCTGCAACAATAGGCTTAAACATAAAAAGGAGCGTGTGCCTGGCATGGTGTCGGGTAGTGTTTCATTCTGTTGTACATAGGGTCCCTGCGTGCTGGATCTGTCTTGATGGCACTCAACAATACTTATAATAGTGTCGAGGGACTGAAGTTTATTCCTGTTAATCCCTATGCTACTGGCCTTGGGTAGTAACTGCTTCCTTTTTGGGCGCTGGTTTTTCCACCTATGTAATGAGGAGCTGGGCATTGATTGGCAGTCCTCAAATTGCTCCTTTGAGCCTTGTTTGACTTCCAGGGTGGAGGAAGGACTGCGGAGGAAGCTCCAGGGTTCCACCCTCTCTCCACTTCCCTTCAACCTACCTTCCGTAAGGGGGAATGGAAGACTTGGCTTAAAAAGAACTTCAGAAGCCTCTGGATTGATTTAGACACCAGGTCCTTCCCAGTGGCCATGATGCAAGATTCTGTAAAGCAGAGGACGTCCTGATAGGCTTTGCCTGGCATCGTTAGAGGACGACCAGGACAGATGAGGACAGGGCTGCGGAAGAGGGCTTGCCGGATGGTCCAGATCAATAGCAATGGGCCAGGGAGCCCCAGGGAGGAATGGCAGGTGTTTAGAAAGAGCATGTGGGTCCCTGAGCAAACCAGAATGAGCCTTCAGGGGCTCTGCAGGAACCCCGTTTCCTCGGAGGACCAGCCTTCGCCTCCTGCCTTGAATTACACCAATTCCGGTCCTGGAGTAATGGCTGCCTTTTGCAAAGCAAACTCTCCTTGGAAGCATGAATTATTCAGGCACAGGCATGGGAGGTCAGAAGCACTTCTTGGTAGCAGCGGGGATTCAGAGAAAGAATGGCCGGGGCGCTGACACCCGTGGCCACATGAAGCCGCCCCCTGGGAGAGCCTCGTGCCCCACCCTGGGCTGGCACCTTCCTGCTTAGCTAACATGACCGGCGCAATACAGCCGGGCTACACGCTGCATGTAGGGCACTGGCGACCAGCCAGTTCTCAGAGCTCAGCGGAGACAGTGACCTGAGCTCACGGAGGTCGCGTGCACGTTCTTCCGGGCCATCCAATCAGCTCTCAGCGCTGCAGTTCACACTCTTCACTGGCCGTCCCAGGCTGTCCACCTGCCTCAGCCCCTCCCTTCTGCGCTGTCTTGTCCCAGGTGACTGCCTGCCTTTTGCTCCCCTGGGGCTCCTCCGAGATCCCTGATCAAAAAGCAGCCCGGCTTCGTTGTTTGCCTTCCGTCTTGGTGCCGCTGCAGCCTCTCCTCCCTCTCAGCCCTTTCCTCCCTGCCTCCCCGGTCCTCCCCTCCCCGCCCTCCTCCTCCTCCTCCTCCTCCCCCTCCTCCTCCTCCTCTTCCTCCCACCTCCCTATCCTCTCTGCTTCCTTCCCTCCTTTCCTGATGCCCTGGGCTCTGCCACTTCCCTCCCTCGTGTGCGGTGATGGCGCCTTCTCCATCCCCCGAATGCTCTACACGGCACGCTCACTTTCCCAGCTTGCTCACCCCTGTCTCCATGTGGGAGGCCCCATCACCCCCATCAGAGAGATGGCAGGTGCACAGCACGAGCGGGAGAAGGCGCGGGTGGGCGGGCCTGTCCCGCCCGAGTCCAGCTGCTCAGCGGCTGTGTCCAGAGTCACCCCTGAGGCTCTGTCGGGTGCTTCAGTGCCGTGACCCCCTCTTACTGGGCACACAGTGGAAGCCTTGCCAGAGGCGGGAGCGCAGCCCCTTGGCTTCCGCTTCAGCCACACCTTGTACTCCTGGGCGGAATGCGTCCACCCTGCCTGCCACCAGGCCTCCCGCTCTTGGGTACATTGGCCAGGTCCTGGATCCAGTTGCAGAAAAGGTAGCCCAGGCAGTGTGTATACCCCAAGGATGAGCCAAACCCAGACTGGGGTCTCCTGGGGGATCTGGGTCCCCAGGGCAGTAGGCACAGGACAATATTTGGCTAATGATTGAATGGAGGAGAGAAGATGCCCTCGGTCTCTACCTGGTGCCTCCCTCCTGCAAGGCGCAGTCCCACCAGGCTCCTGCCGCTTCAGGGAGCCAGCAAACAGTTTCCTCCAGTCACAGAACTGAGCGAATTACCACACTCATTGGTGGTTGCCCTCCACGTGCAGAGACTGAGCTGGACAAAGCTCACCCACTGGCCAATATGTTGTCCTTCCAGAGTCACAACAGGCCAGATCTAGTGCCAGTGCCACAGCCTCCAATGGGTGATAGAGGGCCAGAAATGGGGGTCTCCCCTCAGGCAGGACCACACACTGGCATGGAAGCCCCAGCCTTGAAGGACACTGGCCTTGGAGGCATCCAGTCGGCTTCAGATGAGGCCTTGTCACTGCGGTGGGTGACCTGGCCCAGGCGATGGGCTGATCACTCAGCATCAGATCCTACACTGGGCCCCACAGATGCGGGCTGCCTCCCATTCGGGTCTTGACCCCATTCCTAGAGACGTCCCTGCTCCCGGTGCTATGGCAGACGAGGATGGCCATGTCAGCCCAGCGAAGGCTGGGTCCCTTCCTCTGCAGTCCTATCAGACCCTGCTGGGCCTGCCTGCTCTTCCTGAGGTGACAGTGATGTTCTCTCACAGTGACAGGGCTAGGGGGAGCAAATGGGTTACACCGGAGGATTCCAAAGCTTGCCACCCTCCACCCGCCATGGGACACCCCACCAGTCCTGGCCATCCTGGCTAGGCAGCGAGGATGATTTTCCCCACAAGGCAGCCGCCACATGCACCTTTTTCTTCAGGCAGGAAAATCAGTTTCAAAGCAGTTATGAGGATGAGGATGAGGAGGTGCCAGGGTCCTGGGGCCGCTTCCCATCTTGTCTTTGTTTAGTACGAAGGTCTCTAGGGCAGTGGGGCAGCCAGGCTTTAATGGTGAGGCATGTGTTCAAACTCACACTGTCTCCCTCAGGTGTGTGTGCACAAGCACCCGCACTGACGTGCACACAGAAGCCCATTCACACACACGAACGTAATACAGACATAGCCACAGACGTGAACGCACATGCCTCCAACACGTGTACACAGACACACGCCCACACACTAACGCTGCCCACCCACACATAGACATAGGCTTAACATATGTCCTTCCTGGGACACTGCGATGCCCCTGGCACAGGGGGCCACTGCCTGCATAGGTATCTGGGAGCCTGGGCTCACTCTTGGCATGAAGGTCCTCACACCTGGCTCTTCGGTGCCACTGTCCCTGGCCCTCCTTTTCAGACCAGCTCTCAGCCTTCCAGGAAGCATGCCACCCTCGTCTGTGTGTGTGTGTGTGTGTGTGTGTGTGTGTGCACGCACGTGCGTCAGTGTATCCAGGCAGATGCGTCTGACTTGAGGCCTGTAGGCGGGAAGAGCAAAAGCCACAGGCAGAACCCGCACCTCCAGCGTGATATCACCCCCCTGTCTTTGCTGTTTACAGACCAGGCGACAGCGAGTCATCTGCCATCTCCACTTTGCAGCTGAGGAGACTGAGGTTTTAGGGGTAAAGTGACTGGTCCAAGGGGGCGTGGCTGGTGAAGAGCAGAGAGTGACCTGAAGGCAGCACCTGGCTCCACAGGCCAGAGACCCATCGCCTGGTCGCTGTGCTTCCCAGAGGTGTCCTAAGGTCCTAGGGGACCTGGGGTAGGTCTTGCCATCTGGTCAAGCTCATCGAAGGTGCTTCACATTCCAGAAGGAAATGAAATATTGATAAGATTGAAAGAAAGGCCCAGCAAGTGCTGGACTCCAGGGCAGAGTCCTGGATGCAACTTGAGTAAAGCAATAGCATTACTAGTGGAATCCTGTCCAGTAGGGGAAACAGGATGGAGCCTGCCATGGTCCATCTGGGCTGCTTTAACAAATCCCCTTAGGCTGGGTGGCTTATAAACACTGGACCGAGGTACTGTTGTTGTTAGGTGCCGTCAAGTCATGTCTGACTCATAGCAACCCTCATAGGGTTTTCAATGGCTGACTGTTTCAGGATTGCCTTGGGAGTGGATTGCCAGGCCGTTCTCCCATTTTTGCAGTGCTGGGAATCGAACTCGGGACCTCAGAGACTGTGCAGAACGGTGCTCTACCAACTGAGCTAAATCCCAGCTCACAGTTCTGGAGGATAGAAGTCCATGGCCAAAGTACTGGCAGATTTGCTATCCGGTGATGGCCCATCGTTTCCAAGATGGCGCCTCAAGACTGCATCCACTCCTAGGAGCGCTGACCCATGCATGAAGACCACGCACGCCACAACTGGCAGCTGTGAAGGCAGAAGGCCAGGCAGAGCCCTCTCTGTGCAGGCGCAGGGTGAAGAGACACGCCAAGTACCTCACCTAACGGACAACAGGCACACTGCAGGTCAGCAGGCCCTCGGCTGTCAGTGAGATTCCACATGTAACGCAGCTCACACAGCAGGAGCCACTAATGCAGACCAAGGCTGAGCATCTCCTTGGCGAGTGTCAATGCTGACCAGACCGGTTGTTTGCAGGGGCACCCTCAGTGCACACATATGGTGGCTCTGGAGCTAGGCAGAGGAGACAAGGAGGGAAAGACTGGCTAGAGTTTGTGTCTGGTGATGAAATCTGGGTGGCTGGAAAGTGCATGGCCTGGGAGCTGGGCCTGGGAGGCAGAGTGAGGAAGCCAGCATCCCCCCGAGGTCTGCCATCTTGAACGTGGCCCAGCAGGGAGCTCTCCAATGTGCAATGTGCCCACCTAAGGCGGGGTCTTCTAAGTCCAGGAGAATGAAGACAAAGAGGAGTAAGGAGGGGATGGTGTGCGGGATGGTGTGGTCAGGTCGATGCCCATGGCTGCGATCCAGGCAAAGGACCCAGGGCAGCAGGGGGGCGGGTGGATAGAAAGTGGCCACCACGGACCGAGGGTCAGGATGTGGCTGACAAGACAGTGACAGAAGTGGGGGAAGGGGACAGCCGGCAGAGGATGGAGGATGTGATGACGCCGGGAACGACAGGCTGGAGAAGACCCTGGAGGAGACAAGGTGGCCCAGCAGCCGCAAGGCCACCGTGTGATGCAGCGGGCATCAGGAAGGAAGCTGGCCGAGCCAGAGAGGGCCAGGGACGTGGCCAGAGCATGAGCCTTGGGGAGAGCGAAACCCTGAGAGGCCAAGGAGGACGCGGCCCTGGCCCCGCTGCCCTGAAGTTGGGGGTGGGAGAGATGGAGCCACGGTGCTGGGGGCTTCCAGGGAGGCTGCGCGTGCCAGGCCTGGTGAGGAAGGGGGCACAGTGTGAGTGCGAGAACCAGCACTCAGGAGGGTGTGGCGGGGCCGGGGAGGGCCAGGCCAGGCTGGGATGTGCACAGAGCCACTGTGCAGGAACACGAGGCTGGTGGCACCAGGGCCCTGCAGAGACCTCATGGTGCTGCACCAAGAGCCAGCTCCCAGGACAGCTCCTCCCCTTCTGTCCTCCAGTCCTGCAGACCCCTGCGCACTTGCCTTGGCCACTTTGGGCTCAGGCCGCCCAGGAGGCGGGCAGAGAGGAGGGCCTCTGACGGCTGGCCACAGGGGGCAGCCTAGTCCTGCCGGACCACGAAGCAGGGCTCTTCCTCTGACACTACCCCAGGGCCTCCACCCTTGACCCCATTTCCAGATCCACTGTCCCTGCAGTGCGGTGGCCCAGGGACATAAGGCCTTCGCCACACGATGGGCAGGAGTCACCCAGCTGGGACACCCAGGGTCACCAGCCACCCTGTGGACTGAAATCCCGCCGGCAGGGAGGCATTTCCACAGTCCACTGCCTGAGCCTGGAGGGACAGGGAGCACGCGAGGTCTGGCCCTGGCTCCGCACACTCACAGCCAGTGGGTGCACGGCGCCTCACTGAGCTGGAGAAGAATAAAACTCAAGAGCCACCGTCTGCACTGAATAGGACGTGCATTCCCACTGAGCCCTCAGGCATCTCACCAGTCCTCATGTGGGAGGGGCCTCGGAGCAGAGGTCGAGGGGTTGACTGTGGGAGGTGTTGGTCCTACCATGGATCAGGAGCGCCAGCTGCCCTTTTAGGGTTCTTGCTGCGTGCCAGGCCTATCACGCACATTACTGCCAGAGCTTGAAGTCATAACCTAATGAGGCAGGAGTACGGGGCTCAGTGCACCCTCCCCCTAAAGATGCACCCCAGTCCTCACCCAGGACCTGGGAATGAGACCTCCATGGAAATAGGGTCTTGCAGATGGGATTGGTTGAGGGGCTTAGTCATTCCGGATTCCCTAAATCCAGTGACAGGCATCCTTACGAAAGACAGGGAGAGAGGGAGGGATGCAGGGATGGTCGCCAAGGGCCTTGGCTTCCCGCCCCAACACCTATGTGCTATAACCCTGGTGCTTGCGCTCCACAGACCTCTCCTGGTGAGCGTAGCTTGCTGAACCTAACCCAGGCATGGGCTGGGGGTTTAGCTCAGTTGGTAGAACGCTGCTCCGCACTCTCTGAGGACCCAGCTTTGAACCCCAGCACTGCAAAAATGGGAGAAGGACGTGGCAATCCACTTCTGAAGCAATCCCGGAACAATCAGCCACTGAAGACCCTATGAGGGTCTCTAGGAGTCAGACCCAACTCAACGGCACCTAACAACAGCCTAAACATAAAAGGGCATCAAAACGGGCAGCGGGGACCACAACCCAGGGCTGGCTGAAATGGGAATAACACGCATGCGCCACGTAGTGAGAGCAGCACCCTCCCAAACAGTGCTGCGGGGCATCCAACCCGCCATGATTGTAACCCTCACATTCTACCCGCCGCAGAATGTGGGGCGCGTGCCTGGGACACACCCAAACACGTGACGACCTCTGCCCCAAAGGAGACCCAGTCTCCTGTGCGGTCCAAGACCCCATGGAAGCCAACGACCCCACGTCCTCGGGGAACCTGGGAAGCCGGCTGTGACCCTGCCCAGCCACTGACAGTGACAGAGTAAGGCTCCCTCCGGCTGCACTCGATCTCCTGCCTGGGAGTTTCTGTTGGCATATGGCTGTCTGCGATGAGGCCCCTGAAGCTGGTGGGTTAGCAAAAGCCTTGGGAAACTGAGGCACACAGAGGCACAGGGAAGGTGGCCGTGTGAAGACAAAGGCAGGGTTAGAGCGGTATAGCCAGAAGCCAAGGGATGCCCAGAGCAAACAGAGGCTGAAGAGGCAGGAGGAGCCTCTCCCGAGCCCCCGGAAGGAGCATGGCACTGCAAACGCCGCGATTTCAGACCCCTGGACCCCAGAAGCGGGAGAGAATAAATCCTGTTTGAAGCCCCTGCTTGCGGCACTGTTACGGCAGCCCTGGAAAATAGCAGTTGGCTTCGCTGTTCTCATTTCATAAGCAAGACAGTGAGGTCGAGAGAGGCAGAGGACCTGTCCAGGTCACCCACAGTCTGGTAATGGCAGGGCCTGACCCCAAACCCATGCCATCTCCATGTGTCCTCGAGTCTCCCACACAGAAGTAGCCAGTTTGCCCCAGGAGCAGAGATGTGAGGACAGGGAGCTGGGCTGGGAGAATCGGCACCCCGCACCTGGGGCCTTCCTCCGCCAGATTCCAACCGCATCCGCACCTGACCTGCCTACTCTGGACAAAAAGGCAGGGACCCAAAGCATGTGGCCCTATACCTTCTGGAGGTGTCTCTCATCTCTGTTCCTCGCAGGACCCCGGGGGGATGCATAATTCAGTCCTGAGCACCAGTCAAGGCCAGGCCGCATGGCTGAGCGGCAGGCAAGGATGGTGCGGGCCTGGGGGGGCGGGAAGAGTAGGGAGGCCAGCAGGGCAGCCCAAGCCCGTTCTGCACACCACCAGAGCTGGGCCTGCTGTGATGGCTGGAGGATGGGACAGCGTCACTCTGCAAGGCGTGGAGAGAAGGCGAGGCTCATGACACAAGGAAGAAGGAACAGAGTGGCTCACACGCAGCTCACACTCAGCACACGTGGGCTTCAGCCTCTGCTTCTCAGCCCTACCTGAGGCGCAAGAGCCTCGACCCCATTCGTTCAGGAAACCATTACTCGACATTCTTCAGCAGGCTCCAGGCCTCTGAGGGTGTCTCCGAAGAAGACCGTTTGTTATTGTTACACATTGTTATTTAGCATGATTACATGTGACAATGTTGATTATTTCCATCCCAGCTGCAGAGGGAACAGCAGGAGATGCCTCAGTGGCTCGTTCTGTCCCTCCAAGGAGACTCTATGGGCTTCCTCCAGTGCAGCAGAGTGACTGCTGGCCTTGCTGGGGGACATAGTGGGAGTCAGCCCCTTTGGCCCCGCCCAGAGCCCAGACCCTCTTAAGTCTGAGGCCCCCCACTCTCTGCTTGCCCACCACAGCTGCTAGAGGCACCACTGGCAAACCATCAGGTTGGGGCTGATCCTAGTGACCGTCTTTATGTGTGCCTGGGGTGTGTACACACCTGTGTGCCTGTGTTTCATGGACACACATGGGCATATGTGCCGTGGCACACAGTTGGGCATGAAGGCGTGCTGTGTGTGTGCATATGCTCTGTGCACACCTGTGGACGTGTCCAAGGACGTGTGTGCCTGTGCCTATGTGAGTGCTGTGTGCACACGGCTGGGTGAGAGGTCGTGCTTGCATGAGCCCGCTCTGTGTGTGCGGTCCAGGTCCTGCCCTCCCTCGTGGTCCCCAGCAGCACACTCTCTAACAGCATTCAATCATTGCTCTGCTGATTGGCTCATTGACCTTGGACAAATCACTTATGTTCCCAGCCTACTCATCTGCCAGAGGAACAAATATGCCAGCGTCCTTTAACAATTACCCAGATCTATACCAACAGGGGGCTGGGATTTAGCTCAGTTGGTAGAGCGCCGCGCTGCAGTCTCTGAGGTCCCGAGTTCAATTCCCAGCACTGCAAAAATGGGAGAAGGGCCTGGCAATCCACTCCCAAGGCAATCCCGAAACAGTCAGCCATTGAAAACCCTATGAGGGTCGCTATGAGTCGGATACCGACTCGACGGCACCTAACAACATCAACAGTATACAAACAGGAGGGCTCTGCTATGGCTCATGCACAGGAGGAAGGGCTATGTTCCCCCCATGAGGACTTCAGGGTCAACCCCAGGAAGCCGAGGTGCCTTCTGAGCCAAAACCCACCGGGAGTAGCCGTGGCACCTTGGGGCCGGCCTCATGCCTTTGACACAGTGGCCCAGGCCCTCCGTGGCCAGCTGGACTTCGCACTCCATGTCCCCGTAGGCTGCAGTGGCACTGACAGGAAGCCAGCGTGCCTCCGAGAGACCTGTCCACTCTCTCCCTGTGGTGCCTTTAACCACCTCTGTGGGCCGTGTCCACGTGGATCTCAGTTCTTCCCAAGTAAAATCACCTGATCACTTCCCCTCTACGCCAGCCCCGCAGTCAGAGGCAGGGAGCGAGCCCCGGCTGGGATGGTCCCGGGAGCGCACCCCACCTTGCCCCGCCATCATATCATCACGACCGGATCAGCATGCTCGCGTCATCAAAGTCAAAGTCAGGAGGCCAATTAGTCTGCAATCAATTCCCAGTGTAGGTCAGGCACTGTTCCTGTCAGGACCTCCCGTGGACGGGGTTGAGGCAGCCTGACCTTTTCTCTGCAGCTCTGGCCCAGCCGCGCAGATCGCTTACAGACGCAGGTGGAAATGCAAAATCGCACTGGCTGATGAGCGCAGAGGGGGAGAGATCAGCCTCCCCGGCCCGTCTGTCTGTCTGTCTGTCGGCACACTCTCAGCAGAAGTCTGGCCTCCGCCTGTGGGGCCCGCTGTGAATGAGTGAGTGAGTTGATGACCCGGCCCCCACACGGATGGACTCGTGCACCTGCAGGAGTGAGTGGGCAGGGAGCGGGCACGGGCGACACGGCAGTTCCTCTGAGGTTTGTTGCTGGAGCTTCGCCGCGGCGCCCTGCAACACTGACAGCTTCCCGCACTGGCTCTGGCCTTCCTGGCTGCCCACCCACTGCTCCTGGTTTGCTCCTCCCTCACCCAGAGGTCAGACCTGCGCTCTGCAGCCTCTGCTGTTGGCCCTGTCCTGCCTCCCCAGGACCTGACAAAGCTTTTACAGCCTGACCGCAGGCACCCAATTGACCTTGTGGGTTTCCCAGCCAAGAAAGGGCTCCGTTTGCAGAACAAATTGGAGGGCAGTGGCGGGTGGGGTGGGGTGGGGCCATCACGGCAGTGACCATGGGGCAGACGTGGGCGGAAGCCAGGTTCTGCGATGCCCAGTCGGACTCTGCAGGCAGGAACAGAACCTGTACAGAGCTGGCGGGGACAGGGGACCTCTAGTCACTGTCCAGAACACACTAGCACCCTCTGTGTTCCTCTTCAGGCACCTGGAAACTGAGATCTGCCCCAGTGGGGGCCACTTATCTTGGTCACCACTGCCATCTGGGTCACATTGGTCCCCCCGCCACACACACACTGGGACGTCCATTCCATCCATGGTGGCCACAGTCTCCAAGTACAATGGTTTTCAGGCAAAACACAAGCAAAGTTTTCCTGAACAGCCCCCCAGCGAGGGCAGAGCAGGGCAGGGCATCTTCGTTGGGCCTCAGGTTGCTTCCTGAAGGTGAAAGCACTTGCTTCTGCCCAGGGCAGGTGGCAGGTGTGCAGGGAGTGACCGGAGAGAGGACGTGAAAGGTGAACCAGCTTTTCTATTTTTCAATTAATTTTACTTTATATTTTGACACAGTTTCAAACTTGGAGGAAAGGGGCAAAGACAGCTGCAGGTCCCTTCCTCCCCAGGAGCCAGCTCCCTCGGGGTCCCCAACCTGCCCTGCCTTGGCAGGATGGGACCCCAGGTTACACACAGCATTCAGGCATCTCTGGCCACTGTCTCCTTCGACCTGAGGCAATTCTGACCTGAGGCTCTCATGACCTCAGCACTGTTGTTGTTGTTGTTGTTGTTGTTGTTGTTGTTAGGTGCCGTCGAGTCGTATCCGACTCATAGCCACCCTCATAGGGTTTTCGATGGCTGATTGTTTCGCAATTGCCTTGGGAGTGGATTGCCGCGTCCTTCTCCCACTTTTGCGGTGCTGGAAATCGAACTCGGGACCTCAGAGACTGCAGAGCGGTGCTCTACCAACTGAGCTAAATCCCAGCCCCTCGACACTGCTGGAGATTACAAAACAGCCATTTTGAGGAGGGCCCTGGATTCTGATTTGTCCGAAGTCTCCTTGTGAGTAAATCGGGTCATGGATTTTAGGAGGCAGTTCACAAGGCGAGGCTGCACCATCAGTGACTCCAGCCTGGGGCACACGAGGCCGATCCCTGGCTGGGCGGCCGGGCTCCCCTGCAGGTGTTACAAAGCTTGTTCACTTGTTGTTGTTGTTGTTAGGTGCCATCAAGTCGTATCCAACTCAGAGCGACCCTCGTAGGGCTTTCAATGGCTGTTTCTCGATTGCCTTGGGAGTGGATTTCCAGGCCCTTCTCCCATTTTTGCAGAGCTGGGAATTGAACTCGAGGCCTCAGAGACTGCAGCGCAGCGCTCTACCAACTGAGCTAAATCCCAGCCTGCTTGTTCACTTGGGGGTTCCCAATTATGCAACGGGTTGGACCAGGGCTTCTTACTTTCCACAGAAACTGTGTCCGGCTTGGCTAGCAGGAACCCCTTGCAGTGGCCTCCGCTCCCTCTGACGCGCCCCATCCTTCCCCGAGAGCCTCCTTACCTCCCACAGCAACGAGATGTCCCAGGCTCATTTGCATCCCTACCCCAGTCCCTAAGTTAATCCTCTGTCCATGGAAAATGCTGGAAACGAAGGCCGAGGGCCGGCTGTGCTCAGGGCTACTGGGGCCTCTTTCCTGGAGAGCCAGGAGATGTGCCTGTGAACACGTCGGGAACCAAGAGTTGGTACCAGCACCTCTGCACTGGGTTCGAGAGCCACCCTCCCCTCTAAGTCCTGTCCACTAGGAGCCTCAGCATGCGACCTTACCTGAACAGAGCCTTTTCTTTCCCTTGTGGTACTGGAATTTGAACCCAGGGCCTTGGGCGTGCTTTGCAAGTGCTCTACCACAGAGCCACACCTCCAGTCCCTTTTTCCTTTTTACTTTTTGAAACAGGGTCACATTAAGTTACACAGGCTGCTTCTGGCCTTGAATCTTTGACCCTCCTGCCTCCACCGTC
>VMDO01021128.1:0-36059 GCA_007922755.1 Pedetes capensis
AAAAAAATGGGCTGGGGGTACAGCTCAGTGGTACAGCACCTGCAAAGTATGCAAGCATGAGGCCCTAGGTTCAATTCCCAGTACTGCCAAAAAAAAAAAAAAAAGTTCAAATAAATAAAGCCAAAGAGTACGTGAAGGTGAAGGAAAAAAATATATAACCAAATAGAAATTCTATAACTACAATAATCATGAAACCATATAAAGAATCCTAACCAGGTGCGGTGGCACACCTGGCAGCAGGGTTGCTTCACAAGTGCTGGTTACCCCTTCTCCTGTCTTCACTAACACACTAAACTGCACGAAGCTGGGGAGTTTTCTCCTCCCCAGAACTGAAATCACTTTCCCCAGGGTCAAACAAGTCCTTACTCTACTACCACACCAATAGTCTGATCTCAGCCTTCATCGTCCTCAATTCACAGAGCTGGGGGACACTGTTGATGGCCCCACAGCCCCCTGATACCATCTCCTCTTCCTGGACTTCCATAACACCAGATAGCCTTCTTCCTCTTCCTCATGTCCTAGGAAATCTGGATTCTGGTCTCAGACCTGCCACCCATCAGTTATGTGTTCACAGGCAAATTCCGAGCCCCCTCTTCCTTAGCTGGAAAATGGAGATAAGCTAGATACAAATGATTATCTTACCTCCTGCCTCTTTTTTCTTTTTCTCATAGAAAATATCTATTAAAAAAAGCAAGAATTGTACATTGATTCGTGAACATTCAGTGTCTTTCTTTTACTGTTGGTATTAATAGTAATAAAGGTCATAGCTAATGACTTTTTCAGTACTCACAATACACTGTATACTGTCAAGGGGATTTACATATATTATCTCTTTAACTCCTCTTAATTGTCCTATAATATAAGCTCAGTTATTAATGTCTATTTTATAGTTAAGGAAACAGAAACACCAAGAGACTGAGAATTTTCCCCAAGTCTCACAGCAAGAGTGTCCAATCTTTTGGCTTCCCTGGGCCCCATCAAGTTAAGAGGAATTGTCTTGGGCTGCACATAAATTATATAATATAGTTAATGCATACATAATAAGGGGGAGTCACGAAGAAAATAAACACTAAAAAACATATGATGTTAAAAGATTTTGTGGGGCCATATTATTAGCTGTCCTGGGTCACAGATCGTGGGCTAGACATGCCTATCTCACAGAAAGTAAGAGGCAAGTCCAAGTCAGCCCGACTCCAAAACCTAATCTTAACTGCTAAAGCATTCATCATTGTTCTCTCCTTTATTTGTCTCAATCCCAGAAATCCTAGTATTTTACAAAATTTACCTCATCTATGTCTTCCAAGAGGCCCCCTTACCCACCCTGATCAAGGTGGCCCTCCCTCTCCTCTAAACTCCTTCCCCTTACGTAAGAGGCACTTAGGTGCTCTCTGCCATGCATCTTTGTTCCCTTCAGCGGCAGATTCAGATTTCTTGGGTCTGGATGGGGCCTGAGATGCTGCATTTCTTTCAAACGGCCAACTGGTGCAGCTACTGCTGGTCCACAGACCACACATCAAATAGCCAAGATCTAGCCGGGCGTGGTGGCACATGCCTATATTCCCAGCAGCTCAGGAGGCAGAGGCAGGAGGATCGCAAGTTTGAGACCAGAGGCAGTCTGCCTAACTTATCGAGACCCTGTCTCAAAAAAAAAGTAAAAAGATGGGCTGGGAGTACAGCTCAGTGGTCCAGCATTTGCAAAGCATCAAGCAAAAGGCTCTGGGGTTCAACCCCCAGTACCCCCACAAAAAAAAAAAAAACAAAACACAATAGCCAAGATCAAGTGGATGGATACAAAGACCTTCACCACCACACCTATATTTACTAAAATAGAGACAATAGTTACCTCTGGATGCTCCTTTCCTGTCCCTACTCCCACCCCACACCCCACCCCTGTACTTTCCATTTTTCTGTCAATGAAAACGCATTACTTTTATAATCAGAAATACATATATAAAAGGCTGAGGATGAAGCTCAGTGGTACAGCATCTGTCTAGCATGTGTCAGGCCCTGGGTTCAATCTCCAACACTGCAAAAAAAAAAAAAAAATACACAAAATACATATGTAAGTGTTAAACTTGCATTGTCTTCTCACAGTATTCAACATAGGCTCAGTTTTCCTCCATCAGCATCAGAGGCTGTCAGTGATCTGCCCCTTCGTGGTTTCTACGTCCTCATCAGCCATCTCTTAAACACCTGCCTCATGCCCACCAAATCTCCCAACTGTCTGTACTCCTCCTGCTGTCTCTCCATTCCTCCTTCACTTCTCTACTTCCCTCACCTGGCTAACTCTTACTCATCATTCAAGATTATCTTCATGCAGCTCCTCCTCTTGGAAGCCCTGCCTACCTCCTCCATCTGGCTCAGACACCTCTGCGCTCCTGCAGCAAGCAGAGTCATCTTGGCCACAGGATTTTTCACCTTACACAAGTTGCTTTATTTTTCATTCTGCCATATTAGACTAGAGTTCTCTGCAAAAGCAAAGATTGTGTCTTAATTTCTATGTTGACAGTTTCCAATAGTTCCAGACATATAATTGGCATTCAGTGAGTACTTGAATAAATATTTTAAAAAGAAAGTTTTGTAAAATGTAATGTGTTTCCCAAATACAGCCATCCCTCAGTATCCACAGGGGATTGGTTCTAAGACTCCTGAAGATACCAAAATCTAAGGGTGCATATGTCTCTTACAGAAAATGCCATAATATTTACATATAACTTATACACAGCCTCCCATATTCTTTAAATCATCTTTAGATCACTTATAATGCCTAACCCAACATAAATGTTATGTAAACCATTGTTATACCATATTTTTTAGGGAATGATGATATGTTCATGTTCGGTACAAATGCAAGTTTTTTCTTGAATATTCCCTATGCACGGTTGGTTGAATCAACAGATACAAAACACAGATACACAGAGGGCCAACTGTATTGGTTATTATTATCCTAATTTTGAGGGGTGCAGTATTAGGGGTTGTTAGGCAAATGCTCCACCACTGAGCTACAGCTCTGCCCTATTTTTTATTTTTTATTTTAATATAGGGTCTTGCTCAGTTGCATAGACTGCCTCTGGCCTCAAACTTGCAATCCCCTTGCCTCACTGCTGAGTGCTGGGATTACAGATGTGTTCCACAGAGCCCAGCTCTCCAACAGGATTTTTAAGCACAGGGCATGCCACTCCAATCCACAACCACTCTCTTCAGCAACCCCCGCTGAACACCAATTTCTACTTCCTGCCAGCCTGCACAAACAGAACAGGCCATATTCTAAGACAAGCCTTTGTCCCTGAAGAACCTACAGGAATTGAAGGAGACAAATGAGTGAGCAGGTAATCACTCTACGATAATGCCCAGGAGATGCTAATGGAGCCCCAAGGAACAACATCCAACTCCAGTCTCAGGGAAGTTAGGGAGCTTCGTGGTAGAAGTGACATCTGACCAGGACCTTGAGGCTGTCTGGATCTGCATCTGTGACCAGTCTACCCCTGGCTCACACCACTGTCTTCCCTCCCATCCCATCTCACCTGGAGAATAAATTCCGCAAATGCAGTAAATGTGTCTCCTTCATTGTTGCATTGTCCACAACACCCTGCCCAGCAGCTGCAGCCAACTCCCAGTCTAAAACTGTCACCAACAGGCAGATACCTGAGCCTGACATCCTGACCAGATCCCAACCCTACCATACAGTGTGTCAGGAGTGGTTGAGTGTGCCCAGGGAACCAGGTCTCTGTGCAGTGACAACTGGGAGAACCAGAACCTTCACAAGTCCCCTTGCAGGCCACCACGCCAGGGGTGAAACACACAATTTAGACGAAACACAAAGCAGGTTGTTTTTACCTAGAAAGCCCCCCAGCATCTCCATAGCACCTTCCTTCCCATCACAGCGCCACCCCACTGCCTTTGGCCCCAGGTGTCTGGGTCAGGAAAACCCTAGGCGGTTGTGCTCCTTCCTCTCCCTAGGCCCACAGCTCAGCTGTGACAGTCCTGAACATTCTTCCTGCGACTTTTCTCCAGCATGTATCTTTCTATCCACTCTCCTCACCAGCGTTCTGGCTCAGGGGTGAATTATCACCTGCCCCACCTCCCTTTCTCGTGGCCCTCATTTCCTCTGACTGCTCTCCCACCATGTTATCGCCATGCTTTCTCCTACTCTGCATCAGCCCTGGCTCTGTCGTTGAATCAGGTCAACAACAAACCATTATAATCTGCAGCCTGGAATTCAAAAGCGTCAATTATCATGCCCTGTCTCTCACTTGAATCCTCCTTCTGCTGCACAGGCTGCTCCTCCAAACGTATCCTGCACATTCTCCCCTCAACATCTCCACTCACATTGCTCCTGCCACAGACCACCCTCCTCTCCGCATCTGCCCCACATTCCCCACTGATGCCTATCAAATCCAATCCAGCCTTCAAAACTCCCTTCCAGCCCTACCTCCCCCTGGAGGGCACTGCTAAGGGCCTTGCCAGAAAGGGGCCTACTGTTCTGAATTGCTGCTGTCAACTGTAGCCCCCATGCAACACTGTCCACACACACTACCTCCTGTTAGAGCTGCTTGTAAGCATTCCTCTCATCCCTGCCCAGTTACCATTATGCTCCTAAGCAGCCTTCATTGCTCTCTACCCAAAGAAAGGCAGGCTTGGGGTGGTGGCCCCAGGAGGCTTTGAGACCAGGCTTATCTGGGTTCTAGTAGGGTTAGCTATATGTTTGCCCTTGGGAAGTGACTTAACTTTGCTGAGTTTCCCTTCCTCACCTGAAAACAGACTTAGCATCAATCTCACAGGGCTTTTGTCAGACTCAGAGACAATGTACATAAACCACAACAAGTTACTATTAACCGGTCTAAAATACCTTTTTGGAGAGGTGCTGGAGATTGAACCCAGGGCCTTAAGCACACTAAGCACGTGATCTAACACTGAGCTATATCCTCACCCCATAAAATATTTCCTGAGATGATTATAAGAAACAGAATTTTGTGGAGTATAAAATTGTTTGTTTTGGCGGTACTGGGGGTTGAACCCAGGGCCTCGCGCCTGCATTCTTTGCAAGTGCTCAACCACTGAGCCGCACCCCCAGCCCATTTTTTTACTTTTTGAGACAGGGTCTCACTAAATTACACAGACTACCTCTGGTCTCGAATTTGCGATCCTCCCGCCTCTGCCTCCTGAGCCGCTGGGATTACAGGCACACGCCACCATGGAGTATAAAATTGTTATGTTAATTTTTTAGTGTCTGCAGCATAGCACCCTAGCATCCGATCCAGCCTGACCCCAGAAGCTAAGGAAGGTCGGCCTGGTTGGTCTTGGATGGGAGACCACCTGGGAATATCAGGTGCTGCAGGTTAGGGGAAAGGACCTGGCAATCCTCTCCCAAGACAATCTGCCACTAAAAATCCTGTGAATAGCAGAGAAGCACTAACAATAGTGCCAGGCATGGCACAGTGTCAGAGAGTGTTTCATTCTGTTGTACATAGGGTCACTATGAGTTGGACCTGACTTGACAGCACCTAACAACAACAACAATTTTTAGTAGGCAAGACAGGGAGTACATTTTTGTCCTTATATACGACCAATATAGACCTAAAAGATGCTTCACTGAAAGCCAGGCATGGTGATACACACCCGTAATCTCAGAAACTCAGGAGGCAGAAGCAAGAGGATTACAAGTTTGAGGTCAGAGGCAGCCTGAATAACTTAGTGAGACCCTGTCTCAAAATAAAGTAAAAAATGGGGTGGGGTGCAGTTCAGTGGTAGAACACTTGCAAAACATGCATAAGGCCCTGGGTTCAACTCCCCAGTACCAAAAAAAGAAAAAGAAAATAAAGATGCTCCATTGAGTACCAGCCATTACCAAGCAAGTACATGCTCCAACTGCAAGGCACTTTCGCTTTCAAAATACCTGTGCTCAAAACTGTGAGAATGAGTTTACTTACAAGTCAACCAATAAAACTAGTTGAATTCTATGCCCAAATTGAGGTTTTGGTCCAATTGGCACCAAATATAGATCAACCTAACAACTCTATTTTCACCTTTTTTTCTTTTTTTAAGCATCTATACATACAGCATTGCTTTTCTCTCTGCTCAAGCCCTGAGCAACGCTACCAAAGGCATAAACACATGCGGCAGGGTGCCCACCTAAATCCAGTCTCCATCTCAAGCCAACTAGGTCACCTTCTCAGTCCCATGTTAGAATTTCTGGTTTCCAAACACAGTTTCCTGCCCCTTCCTCTGCCTGGACCAGTCCGGAAGTAAACCCCACTGCAGAACTACTCTGTGGCCACCAGAGGGTCTCACAGCATTTGCTAGAAAGCAAGGGCACCCTTTCCCAGAACAAATCTCTGATCTTAAATCTTTCCCAGAGAACCCAGCTTCCAGCCAATAGGACCATCTGGGAACCCCATAACTAGTTGCCGGCTCATGCTATTAAGGCATCAGTTCATACCAACCAGCCAGCATTTCTCCAAGGGTTCAAGTCATTGGGGCCCCAGAGTCGAATTTCTGTGTCTGAGCTCTGCCTAGCTACATTTCAGTACCATCAATAAACAAAGAGCATTTGTGGTTTAAGTAACTGTTTCCCTTTGATACAGCCCCCAGAAATTCTGCCTGGGGCACTATTTGCCCTGAAGTTTCAATGGAAAAAAAGGGAAATGCCTGCTGTAGACAGGCAGCCTACAGCCCATGATAGGCAGGCCATGTATTGTAAAATACCCCCAACACAGGCCCTCCCCAAGCCCAACACCAAGCACTGGGACTCAGACAAGCAAGTGTTCTTTACTGGCCTAACTAGTCAACTCAAGGTGCAGGGTAAGTTTCCTCCTCCTTAGAAGAGGCCCACGGCAGGAAGTGATGACTAGAAAATGGTAGAGAGAAGCTAAAATTTCATCTTTTTCTTTGTCAGCCACCCCAACCCATGACAGACACAGACTCAAAATTTCTAACTGATTTTCATTCTGGCTTGCTTGCGTGCTCTCTCTCTCTTTCTGTGCTTTATTTATTTAAATTTTTGGAGGGCTTATTAATAGGTTAGGCATATTCAGGAACATATTTTAACGTAACAAAAAGACTTCAAAAGATTATTTTAAAATACCTACAGGGCAGGGTTGGTTCCTCGTTCAGGATGGTTGCGCCTAAATCACCTCCTATCAACCCCATAATTATCTATCTGCTAGGATAGAAATTTGAAATTCATTCTGTAAATAAAGCAGAAAAAGCAGAGAACTGCCCATGGCACAAAGTAATCACACTGCAGAGCCAGGGTTCAACACAGGTCTGCCTGGCTCCTACCCACCTTCCACTTGTCACCAATACTATAGTCAATGTAAGTGGAGTATGTACAACATGCCAGGCACTCTGCTAAGTATTTATGTGGCTTTTCTCATCTATATTCACAACATCCCTTCAAGGGGGTACTACTAGCAAGTTACTTTTCCAGAGAAGAAAACTGAGGCTTGGAAAGGTTAGGTGACACATCCAAGGTCACACAGCTAGCCAGTGCCACAGATAATATGGTTCACTCCTCTGTCTGAAATCACAGATCCTGCCCTCACAGCTATGTTATATTGTTGTTTTGTTTTTTCTATTGCCAGCAAATTTTGACCAGATCCCTATAAATACTTTCTCCCCAACCTCATCTCATGTCACTGTCCCCCTTGCTCAGTGTACATCCGACACTCTGGGGGTTTTTCAATTCCTGTATCAGATGAAGCTCTGCCTCACCTCTGAGCCTTTGCATATCCTCTACCCTACACCTGGAAAACTCCTTCCCCACCCCTCCTTTATGTGCAGCACTAGTTCGTCTTCTTCCTCTAAGTCTGGGTGTCAATGTCCCCACCTCAGAGCACCCTTTCCTGACTTCCTACTTAAAACAGGTCCCTTCCATTCTTCTGACTCTTGTTTTTCCCTCTGCAGCACTCATTACTAGTTAAATTTTTGGTTTTCCCCTTTAATTGCATTTTATTTGTCTTTCCCATTAGAATGTAAGGCTCATCAGGGCAGAAATTTATCTGGCTTGTTCACTGACATATTCCTAGTACCCATAACACGCCAGGAATTAGGAGATGCTCAGTAAATATTTGATAGATTACAATCATTAGAATTTTCATCTTGCCAGCTGGGCGCAGTGGTACATGTCTATGATCTCAGCAATTCAGGAAGCAGAGGCAGGAGGATCACAGGTTTGAGGCCAGAGACAGCCTGCATAACTTAGTGACATCCTGTCTCAAAAAAAAAAAAAACTTTTTTTTTTGTAAAAAAAAAAAAAAAAACTTTTTAAAATGGGCTGGAGGTGCAGCCCAGTGGTAGAGCACTTGCAGAGTATGTGCAAGGCCCTAGACTCAATCCCCAAGTACTGCAAAAAAATAAATAAATAAGAAATAAGAAAAATTCAGGTTGTCTCTAGAAGAAAGCAGATGGCTTACTAATCCAAGCCAAGCACTCTTTTTCTTCGGGGTAGAAGCTATAGTCTTTCAGATTATGCTGTAAGAAAGAGGTTAAATTAGCACAGCAAACACAACCACAGTTCTCCAGAAAGAAGTCCACTCAAAGGCATTCACCCACAAATCACACATACCAGAGACCTTGGGCATCAAACAGACCTGCTTGGCTTCCTTAAAGCTGTTTCTCCTCAAAATAGGGGTTCACACAGAGGAGACAGGATCTGCTCTCAAGAACCTACTGCCTGCTAGGGCCAAGGTGGGCACCTTCATGTTCCTTGTTGTTGTCAGGTGCCATAGAGTCAGGTCTGACCCATAGCGACCCTCATATCATAGGATTCTCAATGGTTGTTTCGGGATTGCTTCAGGAGTGGATTGCCACGTCCTTCTTCTGTCACGTTCATTAGATGGTTCAGTCTTTCCCATGACTCCAGAAGATAAGAGTCCACCCCATCTTACCCATAAGGAGACTCAGGTTCACAGTGGTGAAGTGATTTGCCTCACTCCTTGTTCAGCATTCTTAAGTGGTTTCTCATGACCTTGGAAACAAACTCCAACTTCCTTAGCAGGTACCAGAAAAGGCACCTCCTCCTGGGACTCATCCCCATCCAAAGCTCTAAGGATTCTGCATTCACAGAATATGCCTTTTCCCTACTTGTCTATTAAGATCCACGTAAACAAATACACAAAAAAGAGAGATCCCCTATAGGACTCTATCCTAACAAAACAAGCATGTAGGCAAAAATATTTACTTTAAAGTAGTCCTTTTACATATAATTAGTTATTTATGATAGTAAAAAAAAATTAGAAACAAGTTCAAAAATATAGGAAGTGTTTAACAAATTACAACAGCTCACTAGTTAGCACATACTAGTAGTCACATTTATCTTGTGTCAGTTTCTTTTCTTTTTTTTTTTTTTTGCATTGCCAGCAAAAAAAGTCTTGACAAGATGAGTATGAATGAGTGATGTGCAATGAAGTGCCATGGAGGACTACCGTGCCTCCTTAACAGGACATTGTAATTGAGGGATAAAGTTTTTATAGCTATGATTCATGCCACCACAGTATCAGGGCAGACAGGATGTTGTTGAGCTTCGCTGCACAGTTCTCTGTGTTATGCAGGGCACAACCTGACACACAAAGAAACAAAAAAACGCCAGGACTTGTGAGCTCTTTGTCTCATGATTGTCTAACAGAGAGTGATTGAGGCAGTAAATGGTTCTACTCAAAACAGACACTGTGCTAATAAGATTAGTATAATGATGTAAATAGTATGCATGCAAATGAATCCCTCTGGATGCTGCCCAAAATTCTAGCACTCAAAAGACTGCCACTCTATTCATTAGGATTATACTGTACCAAATCATCCCCGGAATTCTGGGGTTCTTTCTCACCCACATAGCTAGTCCAATGACTGGTTCTGGTCAGCAAGCTATTTTCCTCCAGTGATTCAGGGAATTAGGCTCCTTCCAGCTGTGACTCTTTCATCTCAGAGTCCTGGTAGATAGAAAATAAGTAAGTCACCTCTTGCTGCCTCTACTTGGAAGTGACACACATCACCCACTGGGGCCTCTGTATTCTCCAATCCTGCCGGCAGAGAGAAGAGAGAATAGTTACTTGTTGAATGACAAAGAGAAAAGAACAAGTGGACATTCATACTCTTGATAAGTATATAATAACACAGAAAATAGTAAAGATATAGTATTATGGAAAAAATAGAATGCTACCCAGTTTTTTTATAATTACTGTAATTATAATTATGTAAATGTATATGTATAAAAAGAGTAGAAAGAAACACATGAAAATGTTTATTTTTGTTCATGCATTTGTAAGTAATTTTATTTTCTTTTTAAACGGCTGTTTTCCAAGCCTCTTACAATGAGAATGTAACATTTTTGCTGATTAAAAGAATCACAGTTAAGTGTTACTGTTTTTTTTTGTTTGTTTTGGTTTGGTTTGGTTTGGTTTTTTGAGTTTCTATCAAATGATGCCTTCTCCAGGAATCACTCTGTGACCAATCCAAGGGGACTTGGAAGCCCCTCAACATTCTCATAATATCTTGTACCCCTCACTAATCACACTGGATTTTAATTGTTTGCTTGTCTATCTACCAATAAGTCTTGGAGATCCTTGAAGAAAGAGACCAATTCCTGCATCTCTCAATCCCCAGCACTTAGCACATACTAAGCATTCCTAAAGGGTTGTGAAACATGAAGAAAGCAAATGAGTAGGTGGATACAACCCAGGACATTCTCAGTCTAAATGCCCTCGCATCTTGCCTGGGACTAAAGGTATCCAAGATATCCTCCCCTAGTGACCATAACCTGAGGCTAGGGAGGCATATGGGAAGATCTCCAAGAACTGTCCCTTAAATAGTCAGCACTGGGGTTTCGGAGACCCAAAGTTAGAGCCAAAATCCAAGTTGGATTTTTCCTGGCAACAGCCAAGATTAGTCACATAGTAGCACTTGGAGGATTCCCTGACTCTGCTCATTCCTTTGGGATCTGTCACCCCTCTCAATACCTCCCCTGGGAACACAGGGAAACCCCAGGACTGGAGACTGGGCTTTTTTTCCACCAACAGCTGCTAGTAGTTTGTATTTAACCTTAAACCACAATTAAAATAAATGTAGAGGAGGGCAATCGTCCATTAGGAAACACTTAAGCTTTCTCTAAATTTCTTCCAGAAACTTATTCTTAAAGGTCTTTTAGGGCCAAGCAGACTCATTACAGAGCAAAAAGAAGGCGGCTTGGAGACTTAGGTTTTAACAGTATCAACCACAACTGAACCTTAACTACCGACAAAGTAAAACCCACAAGATTTACCAGAAGAGGTGAATCCCTTGTTCAAGGAAGGCTTTCCTCTAGCTGACAATCAAAACAGCACCCCCGACCACCACCACCACCCTGAGGAAGGGCGAGGTGAGACAGGGAAATGCCTGCCCCCTAGGGGGATGGCCTGCCAAGTCTGGGTGCCTTTGGGGTCGTGACGTCTCCACGTGTTCCTCCTCGACGTGTTATCTAGAAAATGATTCCTAGACCCGCAGGTTGACGACAAACTCTCGCACTGTGGTATCTGATCCCGTCAGATCTCGGAAGCTAAGCCGGGTCGGGCCTGGTTAGTACTTGGATGGGAGACCACCTGGGAACACCAGGTGCTGTAGGCTTGGGAGAAGGACCCGGCAACCCACTACCAAAAATCAGTCTACCATTGAAAACCCTATGAACAGCAGAGAAGCACTCACAATAGTGTTTCGCCTGTTGTATGTACGGTCGCTATGAGTCGGATACCGACTTGACGGCACCTAACAGCAACAACAAGACCCGTCGGCTAACCCAAGGGCTGTTCGCCTCTGGTTCTCGGGCGGCGTGTCCGCAGGACAATTGGATTCTCTGATCTCCACCCTCACCCACTTTCTAAAACCAAACCTGAGAGGAAGGGCCGGGCCCAGGGCGGGGATGTCCTGAAATATCCGAGAGGGGGAGCGTGCCCGCTCGCAGACAAGTTTACAATAGGGCGAGGCCGGTCTGCGGAGCTAGGGCGAGGGCGGCGGGCGGGGGAGGGGGCAGGAAGGGGCGGCGGGGGGCTGGGGAGCGCCCCGGCCGGCCGCCCGCCCAGGCTCCGCCCGCTCCGCACCGCCCCGCGTACAAAGGCGCGCGACCGCGGCGCTCCCTTCGCCACCCGCGTCCCAGCTCGCCCAGCGTCCGCCGCGCCTCCGGGCAAGGTGAGTTCGCCCGCCCGTTGCTTCCGGGCGCTCCGCAGCCCCCGATCCGGCCCCTAGGGCACCCAGTCAGTCGGCCCCGCTTCGCCAGGTGCCCCCGGCACGGCGGGCCTGGGCGGGGGGAGGCGGGCGAGGAATGCGCTGCGCGGCGCTGCGCTCGGCCACACCCGGGCGCGGCGGGCAACGCCCCTTCCCAGCGCGGGTGCCCCCAGACCCCGCGGCGCCGAGGGGCAGCATTTCTCTTCCACTGCGGGAGTTTGGTGCGGGTGCCGCCGGACCTCTCATCTGCCCCCTTTCCGTTTGCCGTTCTTTGCTCCCACTTCTGGCTACTTTGCGAATAGGCTCCCCAGTTAAGCGAACCCCTGCTTCCCGCCCTTGTCCTGGCTGATGCGTTTCCTTGTGGATCTCCCCTTCGGGCTGACCTCAGTCCAGATGTTCGCGGCCTCCTCCCAGCCAGACGGGCTAGGTTGGGCTGGGCGGGGCGGCTTGGCAGCTGCAGGATTCCCTTCCTAAGGGATACAGTTTTTCGCCCTAACACTGACTGCAGGTCGGGCTTCCTGTTGTTGGTCGGCTGGTAGGGAAGGGTCTTACCCTATCTGTTCGTTGTCGTTGTAAAGTAGTGCTGGGGGCAGCGTGGGTGGGGCGCAGCGTAAAGTAATTTTTCTACTGGGAGAGATTCCATCTTGGTATCTTAATTAAGTAAGTGGAACCAGAAAATGATGGGGGCAGAGCAGGCTTCACGAAGGATCTTCCAATCCCGGATTACTTTGACCCGATACACTATAACAGACAGATGTCCATTGGTATCTGCCTGATGTCGGCCAAAGGAATAGCGCGCGCTCTCGCGCGCTCGCTCTCTCTCTCTCTCTCTCTCTCTCTCTCTCTCTCCCTCTCTCTCTCTCTCTCTCTCTCCCCCCCTCCCCCCCTCTCTCTCTCTCTCTCTCTCTCTCTCTCTCTCCCTCTCTCTCTCTCTCTCTATCTCTCTCTCTCTCTCTCTCTCTCTCTCGCCCTGGATCTTGTACTACCCAACCTCAGACAGGCTCTGCCTAACTGAGACCAGGAGCTCTGCCATGCGGGGTGTGGTGGTTAGGAAAGCAGAGCAGCTACAGGCCAGCAAAGTGGAGCCCTGAGCCAGATTCCGGAACACATTAAGCCCACCTCCCTTTGGCTCCCCACCCCCTTCCCTCCCAGGGGGAACGGGAAGCATTCTGCAGGGCAGGACTAGCACCAAGGGCCCCAAGATTCTCCTAGTGATCCGAGGCCTGTGACTCAGCTATGAGACCACGTGGGTGTGGCCCTGCTGGTTGCAGATACTCTCTGTGGATGGTTTGGACAGAACACTCCCTTAAGGGAAAGAAGAACTGTGCCATCTTACAGGGCATTTTCCAAGAGGAAGTGAGTCATGCCAAGAATGGCTGATAAATCTGAAGAAGTTTCTTGACTGAGCTGTGGTGAAGGTAGTTATTAGGCTTTCAGGGCCATGCAGGGACCACTGCTTGGTTATTCCCAGGTTATCAGCCCCTGTGTACTTAATGCAGAGGTTTTTCCCCTGAAGCTTGAGCTTCAGCCTCCAGGACTGGGTTTTTATATCCTGCACTTCAGGTGAAGTGGTAATACTCTGTTAGTGATCTTTGCCTCCAGTGTGTTTCAGCAAATTGCAAAAGATAATGCCAGGGGTTAGGGCAGGAATGAGTTCTTATAACTCATGTGAAATGTCCTTGTCAGCCCTATGCCCACAGATTCCTATCTGGTTTCTATTTAATCATCTTTCTTAAATGGCATGAATGTTCCTTTTGACAGCCAGATGATAGTTTCCTCGTGGTGATCAGCATTTGCAGTTCATTTCAGTTCTTCAAGTTTTTTTAGGTCTGTTACGCATAGAATGATTGTTTGGGCTCACCCTGATTTCTGGGGGATACTCTTCATCCTTTTCCTGGATATCATATCAGAGGGGCCCTTGTCCTCCCATGCCTGGCCTCTGGGTCAGCCTCTGAGCAGCCACCCCAGTGTGGTCAGGCCCTCGGCTGAGTGGAGCTGAGGCTTGGTGCTGTCTACTGACAGCTCAAAGAAAAAAAAATGCAACTTTTCAGAGCACTACTTGCTTGGTATGCCCTTGGGCACAGTACAGTCTTTTAAATCTTAAAGTTGAAGGAAACAATGGAATTCTTTCAGGGTTATAATGTATAAATTAGTGTCCGAGTGCTGGGAAAACTGGACTAAAACTTTAGGACTTTTCGTAAGCTACTTATTTTCAAAGGACTCAACAATTTAGGAATCTCTCAAAAGCAAAAAGAGACTGCAGGGTTGTAGTTCAGAAGTAGGGCGCATGCTTAGCATGTGTAAGGCCCTGGGTTCAATCCCAGAGACCATTAAAAAAAAAAAAAGGCAAAAAGAAAGAATTGGCTTGGCTTTAACATTTTTCAGGACTTCTATCACTTCACTCAATAATTTCCCCTCACCCCACCAAGGGATTTAATAGTTTTCACAATAGCTATTTTTGGCTGATTTAGGCCAATTTTGAGTTAGAGGTTTGAGTTCTCCTTCCTGTTGAATTGTGTCTGGAACTTTCCTTTGTTGATCAGTTCTTTAGTTGATGCCTCTTATTTGGTGACAGAGACAACATGTATCCAGATCCATTGTCTCAACTTCCCACACCCCTCCAATTCTCTTTAGGGATAAAATTCAAGAATGCCTTCTGGGTTCAATTAAATACAGGCACACACACACACACACACACACACACACACGCATATACTTTTTTTTTCCCCAAAATTCCCAAAACTAGGGCTTCAAACCTGTGAAAACTTGGGTACAAGTTCAGGTATAGGTTCAATATGTTAAAATGTAGAGCATTCAGGTTCCGTTCAGGATCAGGTTTAAATTTTCAATCCTGTGTAGATAGATGAATAAATTTTTTTCAATTTTTATGTGTAATAAAATCGCTAATGATAAAAAAAAGCTGAAACTGAACTTTTTTTTTTTTGCAGTACTAGGGAGTTGAACACAGGGCCTTGCCCACATTTTTTGCAAGCGCTCAACACTGAGCCATACCCTCAGCCCCAGCCCCCAGAAGCAGACATTTTTCTTTTTTTTTTTTTTTATTAGAAATTTTTAATGTACATCATAATGTGATTCATTTTGACATGCTTTTCGTTGTGACAATTTTCATATATGCAATTTGATAAGCATTATTCATATAGGTTACCCCTTACCCTCCTCTATGTTTCCCCCCTCCCCCCAAGCAGACATTTTTCTAAGAGTGACTCCTGCTTCTCTGCTACTTCCAGGACAACCAAAATTAAATTATTGTCAATTTCATTCCTTCTCATGCATTCAGTAGTCTGTGAAGGCTGAGCACTGGCTATTCCAACATTGTTCAATGAGTTCACAATCTAGTGGGCAAAGAAACAGAAATACAAATAACTGGAATTGAGAACAGACTTTTAAATTGCATTCCATTGGCTGGTGAACTCCTCAAAGGCAAACACCATGGAGAAAGAGAATCCCTTGTGCCTATAGTTGGGACATGCAAAGTAGGTGTTCAGTGGAGAAGAACCAAAAATGGATTTCGGTCAAACTAACTGAATTTGTAAAGGTCAAAATTGTTTTCTGTAGAGAAAACTACAGAGAGAGAGACTGTGTACTTCCAAGCCTCCACTCTTAAGACCTATTGCCCAGGGAAACGTGGAGGACATCCTCAGGCATGAGAATAAAATGATTCAGTGGGTGAGTAGGTGGTGAGGTCGCTTACATCTTGGTAGAGCTCACCAGTGAGACAGCAGAGCTAGAGAAGCACCAAGTGTGGACGGTGGGATGAACGGAAAGCCAGCAGGCGTGGAAAGCCTTGACAGTCTCACCAGACCCGTTTAGCAGGACACTTTGAGTCTGGAATGTGCTGTCCTCTGTAGGGTATTGTTCTATTCATAGGTGATCCCTTTTGGGGCCTCTTTCCTGGCCCTGCCTAACTCTCAAGTCTTCCTGCTGAACCCTGAACTCCAGGGCTTTCAGCCGCCTGTCCTAATCACACTTGCACCTAAGCTGCTCCCAACGGTACTGTTTGATTCATTCATTCCCGCTTCTAACATTGGTCTGTGGAGAAAAGGAGAATAATTCATGGTTCTTGACCAGGAGGAGCTCAAATCTAAGACATTCGATGCAGTCAAGTGTGTTCCAGATACAGGAGTAGGTTGCTGAGACATTGAAAAGATGCTGCTGCCTTTCAGCCCTGGCCCCAAGACCAGCCAAAATGTATCTGAGATCAGGAAGCAGGAAGCCCCACCCCTGCAGGAGTGGAGCTTGTGGGGTGGTGGGTGAGGTGGGAATGCCAGATTCAAGTTCCTGAAGAACTTGCGCTTTATCGACCAAGAGTCTCTTAGAGCCCCGCCCACGAAGGGAGGTGCCAGGGCCGGCTACGCGGGCAAAGGCTGCACCTCAAAGGACTGTGATCCAGGCCGCCAAAAACAGCATTGATCGCAGCCTGCCCTCCCTTTCCTTCATCCTACTTTAAAAACAGTGTGTGAATCCTTCAAAACACAGTTCCTTGCTTGTAGCCCCGGTCAGTGCCCTCTGGGACACTGGTTACAGATGAGACCGAGGGCATCTCTGGTTTTCAACACCATTTTCACCTCTGGCATTTCCGACTCCACATTCCTACCGCAGAAGATCTACTAGGGAAACAGAGTGAGCTGGCTGCTGTATTCACCACCAGCTTTAGCAATAAAACTGCTGGTGGGTGGGGGGATATGGTGAGGGAGGACCCCGCACAGCAGGAACGCAGCTTCAGCTAAGAAAGTTCCACAACATCATAGCTCTCGTGGCAAGGAAGGAAGGGGTGGGAGTGGAGTGACCTCAGACCTGAGTGTCTGCTGTGGACTGACCTCGCCCTCTGGAAGAAGATATTCAAGCGTGGCCAGGGTTTCTTTAGTTTATAACTTGTATCTCTTGGTAGTTCTAAATTAGCCTCTTTTCCTATTCGTAATCCTGCTGCATTCCCTTTCTTTGGCTTTACAGAGCATGTCCCTGTGCCACCCTGGGAAGAAAGTGAGCTAGGTGTCCCACCCACTTCTAATGGCTGAGATCTTTGGTAATTGGTCAGGAAATGCTCTGTGCCTCTGAATTTGGGCACAGGTGTTTTCAAATCTCTGGTGTCTGACTCCTTTCCTGAGTTATCTAAGTACTGAAGTGGGATACCAAGCCGTCCTGTAGGTGGCTCGCTCAGTTCAGTTCTAGACTTCCAGACCAATCTAGGCAAGGCAGACTCCCTTTAAGCCCACTGCCATGGGAAACCCATATGAGGGGATGGGAAGTGAGCCAGATCCCACCTGTGTAAAAAAAGAGAGAATGGGGTGTGGTTCCCCTGGAATTCATCTCACATTGGGCCTTAAAGTGTGAATTTGCTACTCTCTGCAAGAGAACTGCCTTGCAGATGAGTCATGCCAGATCCTGGTTTATAGTGTCCTCTAGAGTAGCATAATGTTTGGCATGCTGGTCCTCATATTTTTCTGGAAATTACAGGATAGAATTTACAATTCTTAAATATAATGGCTCAATCCTAGTGTTCACCACTCTACCTTTCCCTCTGGAAAAGAGAGCATAACATTTAGGGATCTATATTGATCAGGCACCCATCAGCAGCAGGAACCAGCCTTAAACATGCCCACGTTCTTGTGGATGCTCTTCAGCAGGGGAAGTTGCCAACCTCTCCTTCCACCTGTGCTCAAAGCCTGATGTGTGTTTAGTGGTATATTACAAACTTCAATCAAGTTCACTGTTTCCCATCCAATAGTGATTTTAGGTGATGTTAGAGCTTCTCTGTCCTGGCCAAACATGCCTTCTAACTAAACCAAAATCCACTGAGCTTCAGTTAAGTACCAGCACTTGGTCTTGATGAGACATATACCACCAGTTCATTATACCTGGATGCAATGATCTGACATGTTTCCTTCCCTCTCTTATAAACTTTTCTCTAAAAGCTCTTGCTCTGTCACCACACCCTAGACTGTGAGAGCAGCTCTTCTGTCTAGTGCTGTCAGAAATATGTCAGGCCCACAAAGGACCTAAGATATACTGTAACTCATTTCTTCTCAAAATGAACTAGATAATGAACTTTGAGAAGCTTCTACTTAGGTAGGGAGGCTGCATTTCATGCCAGAGATGCAGATGTCTTTATTGCAATAACAAGTTTAGAGGTTTAGTAAAGAATACATAACAAACAGACAGATTTGTCTGGAAGCAGATTTCTAAACCTTAGAGTCAGACTGAACCAGCTGACCAAGTTAAGCAAGGATTGAAGTTTTGCATTAGCCAGGCTTCACTGTGTGTTTTGTTCAGAAATATCTACACTCTTATTTGCCAGTGCCAAGAGAAAATGAAGATTTATTCTTTCAGTAAGTGCTTTGTCAGCTAAAAAGAGGGACACCGATCTTGCTTTCCCAAATAGTTAGAGGTTTTTATTCATTAGGGAATGTATTTAAAATTAGCTGGCAGCTAGATAAATCCCTCTTTCAGAACACCTGTATCAGAAATGCCTCCTTCTACCAGCAAGAGACACCAAAATGGAGGTGACAGTCCTTAGATTCAGTGAATTTTACAGTTGGAAAAGATCAAATGGGTGATCTAATCACCTTCCTTCCAGTTATCCTCAAAAGCAGTACATGTGGCTTAAAAGTTAATATAAACCCTGTTTCCTTATGTCCTTATTAAAGTTTCAATAGGTCTCACCAAAATGCCATCTCAAATGGAACATGCAATGGAAACCATCATGTTTACTTTTCACAAATATGCCGGGGATAAAGACTACTTGACAAAGGAGGACCTGAGATTACTCATGGAAAAGGAGTTCCCTGGATTTTTGGAAGTAAGTGTTGAAAGTCTCAGAAAGAACCAGCCAAATTTCAATGTTTCCTTTCCCTTTCTCTTCCACTACTAGAAAAGTGTCTCATTTATTAAGCAGTATTAAGTGCCTACTATGTGTAAGATGGGCTGGGATTTAGCTCAGTTGGTAGAATGCTGCTCTGCAGTCTCTGAGGTCCAGATTTTAATTCCCAGCACTGCAAAAATGGGAGAAGGGCCTGGCAATCCATTCCCAAGGCAATCCCAAAACAGTCAGCCATTGAAAACCCTATGAGGGTCGCTATGAGTCGGATATCTACTCCACGGCACCTAACAACAACAATGTGTAAGATGGGTGTAGTAGCAACAAACTGAAGAAGACACAGCCCCTGCCCTCAAGGAGCTTACATCCTGCAGGTGATACAAGACTACATACAAATAGCTCGGCTTGGTGGCACATGCCTGTAATCACAGCACTCAGGAGGCTGAAGCAGGAGGATCCATGCAAGTTCAAGGTCAGCCTGGTCTACGTAGCAAGTTCCAGGAGCCTTGGTTACATAGCCAGACCCTGTCTCAAAAAAATAACCGCCCCCCCCCCCAAAAAAAAAGACTACACACAAATAGCCACTACATGAAGAGTCTGTTACAAAATTCCACTTGGAGTTACAATGGCCACCCTCCTGTCCAGTGATAGAGATGCCACATCCTCATCACATTCTCCTTTGAGCTACTTGAATCTCCCTTTGTGGATGTATATATGTTTGTGCACATTTGCAAGTGCTCCGGGGATGGAACCCCTGGCCTCATTCATGCTAAACACATGCTCTACCACTGAGCTCCACCTCTATCCTAAAGTTCCCTTTTTATGTCGTTTTAAACAAAAGGAGTTTTCTTCTTTTTCCAACTCTAATCAATAAAGAAATATCAGTCTTCTGCCAAATTAGAGTCAAGTGTCACTCCAGAAATAACTGCTCTTTGCACTGAAAATGCTACACAATACAGAAGCACGTTCCAGTTTATACCTTACCTTTGACAGGCTGAGCAACCCCCAAAGATGAGGACTGTTCAGTCAGCCTGGATATATCACTCAGGTCATTAGGCCACAAGGCACAGTTTTCTTTTGACTTTGTAGGCCCTCAAGAGGTGGTTGTTGAGTTTAATGTTCAGCCAAGGTGAAACATACTTTGACATAATAGTAGATTGAGATATAAGCCCATCTTTCCCTGCCACAATTATAGTCATGTGGAAGGATGGTTCCTGTTCTGGGTGTTGAATAATGCATTAGCCCCTAAAGCATGAAGATAGGCAATGATAAAGAATAGGTCCTGCCTCTTGCCTGGTAAACAACACATTAGTCAGGCCCCTACTCCTGCAGCAATAAACATGGGACTCTGCAGAACACTATTTTTACACATCATCAGTATCAGTTAAATAGCCTAACCCCTCTCTCCCACCTCTAGTCACCACAGTGCTGTCCCAAAATGAGCCAGAACCTACATTTATGCTGCTATCACAGGGTCCTGTGATCTAGCTCCAGATGAGGGCTCAGAAGATCTGGTTCTGGCCTAATTCACAATGGGCAGGTTGCTTCAGCTCTCTGGACCTCATTCCCTCCTCTATAAAGTAAGAGGGCTGGAAATGATCATGTGCGAGATGGCTTTCACTTATGATTCTTCTAGGCAAGCAGAAAGTGCGAGGACAAAATGTGCTTGTTGTAATCCAGCCCATCGCCTTGACAAATAGGTACTCGACACTGAACACTTGTTAATCATGTTGTCACATAAGTTAGAAGCCAGAGTAAATATCATATAAAACGCAGACCTTTTCTTCCCCAAGGCTCTGTGACATGAGAAACATAAAGGTATATGTAGGGTGGAGTGCTGAACCTGGCAGGGCAACTTATTCCAGATACAGGGTCATAATTCCAGACCCACTTCCACACACTGCATTAACAGAGCATTTGGTTTCTAAAGTTGACCCCTTATGTCATCCAAATTGCCCACGTTCTGACCACAACCGGAAAGCTGGGTGTGAGGCCAAAATTAGCTGCATAGAGCAGGTTTCAGTTGCTGCTTCGGTTAGGAGTTTGAGGTCCTTATGTAGGACACATGGCTGCTTTACCTTAAGGGACATCTGGGTGCAACTTATAAACATCCAGCACACTTGAAACACGGCATATCAGTTCCCTTACTCATGTATAGAGTCACTAGAACTCACAACTACTTTATCTGTGCCTTTTAACAACCTCTCAGTTAGTAAAGCACTGCTCTGCAGTCTCTGAGGTCCCAGGTTCAATTCCCAGCACGGCAAAAATGGGAGAAGGCTGTGGCAATCCACTCCCAAGGCAATCCCAAAACAATCAGCCATTGAAAACCCTGTGAGGGTCACTATGAGTCTTACACGACTTGACAGCATCTAACAGCAACAAAAAGTTAGAGGTTATTTCCATCTTGGGTAGATGGCATGGACTTACAAGAGTAACCATACTTTGATACTTGTAACCAGCATCACTGCAGAAAGGAATGATCAAGCCAATCACCATGGAAGCAAAATGAAAGCAAAGGGGCCCTTGCCTGCCCATCCGTGCCTCACATAGTTATACCAGGCACCCGGGAGCTTATGAGCCATCACACATTTTCCTTTTGAAGCTTGTCAGTGTGAAGAGTATCCACTGAAGAGTATAGATGATGTAGACTTACCAACTCAAAGAACAGAAGAGGGCTGAGGATGTGGCCCAGTGGCACAGCACCTTCCCAGCATGTGCAAGGCCCTGGGTTCAATCCCCAGCACCATAAAAAGAAAAAGGGGAGACAGACAGGAAAGAAGGTAGGGAGGGATCCTAAAGATGACATTCAAGTCCAAAAATCCAAACTCCTCCATTCATAGTTGATACATGAAGATACACTAAGCTATGTGACTTACTCAAGGTCACATGGCTAATATATGATTTCACACTAGCTTGGCCTCAGCTGTGCCTAGGAGAAAAGAGAACTGTTGCTAGGCACACTGGCACACACCTGTTATCCCTAAAACTTGGGAGGCAGAGGCACCCTGCATAACTTAGTGAGACCTTGTTGCAATTTAAAAAATAAAGGGGCTGGGGTGCAGCTCAGTGGCAGAGCACTTGCAAAGCATGCGTGAAGCATAGGTCTTAGCCCCACCATGAAAGATAAGGGAGGGAGGGAGAGAGGGAGGGAGGGAAAAGAAAAGAAAGCTGTTTCTTTACCATCTCAAAATCTGAAGCTCCCACAGCATCATTGTTGTTAGGTGCTGTCGAGTCAGTATCCAGTATCCGACTCATAGCGACCCTCATAGGGTTTTCAATGGCTGACTGTTTCGGGATTGCCTTGGGAGTGGATTGCCAGGCCCTTCTCCCATTTTTGCAGTGCTGGGAATTGAACTAGGGACCTCAGAGACTGCAGTGCAGCGCTCTACCAACTGAGCCAAATCCCAGCCCACAGCATCATTAGGTTATCTTTAAAACAGGATGAGCCTGGCACAGTGGCGCACGCCTATAATCCCAAGTGACTCGGGAGGCAGAGGCAGGAGGATCACAAGTTTGAGACCAGAAGCAGCCTGTGTAATTTAGAGAGACCCTGTCTCAAAAAGTAAAAAATTGGGCTGAGGTTGCAGCTCAGTGGTACAACGCATGCAAAGCATGCAAGTGCAAGGCACTGAGTGCAACCCCCAGTACCACAAAAAAAAAAAAAAAAATAGGTAGGAAGATGATCTAAAACTTACTCCCTAAGTAATCTTCTGACATTTTTCATAAGGTGCCTCCATTTTAAAGGATTTAACCATGCTATCAGGAATAAAAATTATTAAGAAAATCTTAAATTTGAACTAGAAAATGATGAGTGTACAGTGGTAATTAGAATCTTAACTATGAAGTTATTAGAATGCTTCCTCAAGCAAAAAGAAATACATTTATATGACCTTACAAAGGTAAGGTAAGTGCTCAAATAATTGGGAGATTATGCACATGGTTGTCAGCAGTGCAAACTAGATAAACTCATCATTGCAACCATTGACTGATATTTTTTGCCTTTTTCTTTTCTTGTTTTAGAATCAAAAAGACCCTCTGGCTGTGGACAAAATAATGAAGGATCTGGACCAGTGCCGAGATGGCAAAGTGGGCTTCCAGAGCCTCTTGTCACTAATTGCAGGCCTCTGCATTGCATGCAATGAGTATTTCGTAGTACACATGAAGCAGAAGGGAAAGAAGTAGGCGGAATTGAGCAACTACTACCACCCTGAAAAGAGTTCTCCCCAAGGGTCACTTATGGCATCTGCCCCACAGCTTCTCCTTGTATAAAGATTTGATGAGCAGATAAGGACCCTTAGAAACTAAAATGTATGAATAACATCCAACTCCCATTTGACAAGCAAAGAAAGAAAAGTTAATTAAATGCCAGATAAGCTTTTCATTTTTATATTGTTTGCATCCTCTTGCTCTCAATAAATAAAGTCCTTTTTTAGTTCTGAATTTGAGATAGAATGTTTGTTGCTTCTTCTGAAACGTTTGCTCCCTGCTTCTTGGGCTCCTGAAGAGTCAGCACACAGCAGAGCTCCTTTGGCAGAATTGGAAAAAATGAGAACACATTCTCCATTCAGGTGTGGAGTCTACCTTCTCTAATTTCTCTGCTTTGTAACTATGTCTCTGTGAAGGACTAAAACTTAAAAGAGTTACAGTAGGCTTCTGTAGGAATAAGTGCTAATTTGAGCATTGTTGTTTTTGTTAGGTGCCGTGAGTCGGTATCCAACTCATAGCGACCCTCTGTACAACATGAGAAACACTATTGTCAGTGTTTCTCTGTTCATAGGGTTTTCAATGGCAGATTGATTTTTGGGAGGGGGTTGCCAGGTCCTTCTCCCAAGCCTACAGCTTCTGGTGTTCCCAGGCGGTCGCCCATCCAGGTACTAACCAGGCCCGACCCTGCTTAGCTTCCGAGATCTGATGGGATCAGATGCCACAGAGCTATGGCTGCAGGCTTACTGAGCATAGTCTTGCCCAATTAAATCAGTGTCTTTCCAGCTGGCTCCTTGGATGCCTGAGATACATGAACCCATTTTTTATAGTAAGGTTTCAGCAAGTTCTAGGGCAAAAATAAGCCCATAAGAGAACCAATCAAAGGAGGAGGGGGTGTAGTCTGACACCTCAGTGATAACATCACAATAACATTGACTGAGTCAGCTTCCAGGTGTCAAGAAATATGCTAGGCATGACTTATATATATTATATGGCTTTTTTGTTGAAAATGGAAGTGCTATTATGGATGTCTTGGTAGATAGCAAATGTTTCTCCCAGTGACTATGTGCTTATTAGTAACAATATTCTGTCTTTTTATGGAGGGATGATGTATGAATTTCATGAATTGATCCATTAAATTGTTCCAAACAAGATCAACAAAGATGGAAACATACTTTTACAACTGAACTCATCAATATAAATCTGGGAAAGCTTCCATGTAACTAGGGAAAAAGTATTATATAAAGTCATTTAGTGTTGCAAGAAAGCATACAAAAGGGAACAGGATAGTTCAAAGCTAGCTTTAGAGAAAATCCATAGTAAAGTCAAGAATAAAATTCCAACCATTTCATTTTGTCTCCCAACAAATGAATAAAGACAAATAATAGCTTTGCAACTGTAGGATTATATCAGCAGGCTTACAAAGGGATTTATTGCAAGACTATTAAATGGAGAAGTGGAGTTGGCTAGCTAAAGAAACTAACTCTAGATTGACTCTAAAAATTATTCCCAAATCAGTGTCTAGAACTGGGCCATCCAGGTTGCTGCTGTTTGAGGAAGCTGCCCACTGAACACCATGACTACAGCTGGCAGCTCCAGAACCATACAACCTGTGGCACAGTCCACACAAGAGAATACAGATGCCCGTTGCCCTTCCTCTTTCCACACATGACTTGGTCCCACATACAGGTCTCAAGGAAGTGCAACAGATTGGCAGAACCTCAATGACATCAAAAGTCTCTAACTGCAAGGCAGTCTGGGAAATAGTTTTACATTTGCCAGGCTTTGCATACCGAGGGTCTACAACCATACCACCCTGGCATCCCGTCTTGTGAGATCTCAGAAGCTAAGCAGGGTCAGGCCTGGTTAGTACTTGGGTGGGACTCTGCCTAGGAATACTGGGTGCTGTAGGCTTAAGAGAAAGACCCGGCAGCCCATTCCCAATAACCAGCCATCAAAAACCCTATGAATAGCAGAGAAGCACTAACAATAGTGCCAGGCATGGCACAGTGTCGGGTTATGTTTCATCCTGTTGTACATAGGGTCACTATGAGTTAGACCTGACTCAATGTCACCCACCAACAAGAAGCATACCAAAAGTTGACATGCTGATCTACCCTGTCTGCCACTGGAACAATTCTGAGGGGTCTTCAGACCTATAGGTTGGACATGAGGGGAGGCCCTAAGAGGTACAGAGACTAGAGAAATCAACTGGCCCATCATAGTAAGACAAATCATGTCTTGTCCATGAAAGTGTGTATTAGTCCAGACTTAGCATGTGGGAATTGCCTCCCAGAGGAGCTGTATTTACATGGTGTGAAAATTAAGTGGTCAGTTCACAAATAGGTAAAACTGCAACATGGTTTATGATTATAAGCTCAGATGCCCCCAACCCAGGAAAATGCTCAACTTTGAGCCTTTTTACTTGATAACAAAAGGAGAACTCCCTAGAGGAAGAGGCTCTAGGGTAAGGAAAAGGAGATAGCTCACTTTCACAGTGGGTGTGTAAGTTTGGAAAAATTCTGAAACAATGTGTTATTCCTGGCAGATTGCCCCATATTCTGCCCTTCAGAAAAGTGCCCATTGCCAGGGAGTTACCTGAGTCACCGTGTGGATTGGGCTTACGTCCATGTATATTGGACAAAGAGATGTGACACCTTCCTCACTTCAGCCCATTGCTCAAAGAGTTTAGTAGGGAGCTAGTACAAGGAAAATAAAAATGGTATTTATGGCTTGAAACCCTGTGTGGCCCTTTGTGCCAACAAAAACACAGGGCTTCCCCCATCTGACCTGCCGAAATAGCCATCTAGGTTTTGAGGCTGCAGTCTAATGGTTCCCAGAGGGCAAGCTGCAACTAACAATACACAGCGAGAGAGGAACCATCTGGAAAATTCCACTCATTCACTCATCCAGCGCTGAGTTGTAAAAGCAGATCTTCGCCCCCTCCACACCCAGTGGAGAGGGAAGAACTGGAAGCCGAGTAGAAAGTCAGTTTCAAACATGCTGCAGAGCTGACCCTGAAAAACAACTGGTCTCTCTTGGACCCATTCCTTGTCCAAGTCTCCTGAACATCGGCCAACTATGATTTAATGCTTTTCTCCCCAACATATTACTCTGGGAGACTGATACAGCGGCAGACCTCTCTCTCAATTTGATTAATTTGAAGATGATTATTCAAGTACCCTAGAGAGACTATTGTGAAGACAAATTCACTCATTTGACCAATGTTAATAAGGGCTACTCTATGACACCAAGCAAATTTCTGCGAAGGTACAGAGAAACTGATGGCCACGGTGCCTGCTTGAGGAGATTACAATCAGATTGGAAAATAATAAAGCAGGCAAAAAGTTAAATAGCAACACAACAGAGCATTGGCAAAAGTGACATGTGGTGGGCACCCTCGGTCACAGTTGATAGGAATGTCATTTTTTCCCTCAGTACTGATGGGTTGAACCCAGGGCCTCACATATGCTAGGCAAATGCCATACCACTGAGCTGCAACTCCAGCCCCTTTTCTTATTTTTTATTTTGAGACAAGCTCTCACTAAATTCTACAGGCTGCCTCTGGCTTCGAACTCACGATCCTCCTGCCTAAGCTTTCCAAGTCACTGAAATTACAAGTATGTGCCATGGTGTCTAGCAGGAAAGTCATTTATGCAAACTTTTTATGAAGGCAAAAGTTGACAATATGTAGCAAGATCCCATAATGTACTTTCTTGGACCTAGTATATCTAGTCCTAGTAATTTGTATTAACAAAGTGGTCGAAGACACTTGAAAATTTCATATACAAGGATATTTGATGAAGCATGATTTTGAATCTCTACAACCTTAATACAACCTCTATGTTCAACAATAGTGTGGGTAAATGGTCATGTACAGATGTACTACAGATTACATAAGATAGTCTACAGATCATGAAAACCATGACCTTGAAAACTATTAAATGAGTTGGAGAAACATCTATGTAAAGTAAAGCAGACTGCAAAATTTGTACATACCAGGATTCCTTTCTTTCTTAAGCATGTCCCTGCTTATGCATGTGCATACACACATGCACACACACACATACACAGAGAATAAAAAAAGACAAAAGGAAATAATTGTGCTTTGTTAGTCTTCAGAGTAGGAGTTACTGGCTGGAAAAATTGTTGTCTCCGCAAAGATGTGTATTATGCTATGTTATCTAAATTTTCTAGAATAATTTTTACTTTTATTATCTGGAAAACAAAAACTCTACCTAACGTGTTTTGAAAGAGAATGTGTGCTTATTGAAGATCTACCATGAGTCAGGAACTACAAGAGATACTGCATAAGCACTATCTTAGTCCTCACAATAACCCTGCTAAGGCATTACAATATCCATTTTATGAATGACATAACTAAGACTTAAGTACTTCCCTCAAAATCTCACAGTACTTACTGTGTCAAGATTTGAACTCAGTTATTCTTTTTCCTCCTATTCTGCAGCTGTCTCAAAGTGTTTCCTCAGTAAATTAAGTATATAATGTGTTGTTCTTTCAAAAGAATAAGGCATTGTGTGTGTAGAGTACGACTAGCCAGAGAAGATTCTATGTAAGAAGTAGGATGTCATCTAGTTCTTGACGATTAGGAGAAATTTGGGTAACAGCTAACATTCACTGAGTTCATACATTCCAAGCTCTGTTCTGCTACTTTACAAGTGTTAACTCATTTGCACCTTCCACCAACTGTGAGGTAGCTACGCTGCTATTCTCACTTTTTAGGTGATTTCACTGATGTACAGAACTAATAAGTGGTGGAGGCAAGATTTGGATCTAGACTCCCTGAGGTTTTAGCCACTCCTCTGTGCATCACAGACTTAGTCATGGTGAAGCAAAGGAATTCCCAGGATGCAGAGTACTCAGGGGGCCATGTGAATCCAGCATGGCTAAAAGGGAGCGTGTTCACATAGAAAGTGCAAGTAGGTGAGGTAGGAATGGCAGGAGGTGTTAAATGAATGATAGGTGTAAAGGAATATATGAAATGTGGTGGTGTCAGTCACCATGACGCACACCTATAATCCTGGTGACTCGGGAGGCAGAAGCAGGAGGATTGCAAATTTGCGACCAGAGGCAGTCTGCATAATTTAATGAGACCTTATCTCAAAAAGTAAAAAAATGGGCTGGGGGTGCAGTTCAGTGGTCCAGCACTTGCAAAGCATGCAAGCATGAGGCCTTGGGTTCAAATCCCACTACCGCAAAAGAAAAAGAAAGAAAGAAAGAAAAAGAAAGAAAGAAAGAAAGAAAGAAAGAAAGAAAGAAAGAAAGAAAGAAAGAAAAAAGAAAGGAAGGAAGGAAGAAAGGAAGGAAGGAGGAGGAGGGAGGAAGGGAAGAAATGTGGTGGGTGTTGAGGTCCCTCAATTAAAAGTGCTACAGATCCATGGTTGGGGTCTCAGGATTCCTTTGGAATAAAGATGACTCCTGTCTAAAAGGAGATAATCAGACCATAAGTACTTTCTTTAGTGTCCCACCCACCTTCCTCCTGTGCTCACATTCCAATCGCATTCCAGCTACAACAGATAAAGCAGGGTGGAGATTCATATTTATCTTTCTAAAATGTTCTGGAAAAAAAAAACTGATCTAAGGCAAGACATGCCAAATTTAAGAGAGGGAGAAAATCCAGATGATATGACACAGGGTGTGGATGAGAAAGCCCTTCTCTCTATAGAACACTCTTCTTCCAATTTCCTACCAAGATTTGTAGACTAACTTGCACAATGGTATGTTCAATTCTGACTGTAACTACTAAATATTTTTTGCATGAATGTGAGCAAAGTCTAGAATGGGTTATATAAAAGCAAAAGCAGTGACATTATCAATGTTCCCTTTAATACTGTCACATCATCCTTTTAATAAGGCAGAAAATAATTTCCATTAGTTCTCTGGACACAGAACTTGGCCTGCTCGGTGTAAAATCTTATTTGTTATATTACCCAAAGTGGTTCCAATGCTACCTGCTGTTTGTAAACAGCTTATGCTCCAGCCATCCCCCTCTTCTGTGCACATCCATGAAGACCCTAGTGGGTAACAGGAGGATTTAGCCTGCAGCCTGGTTTTCTAGGAGGCAGATGATTCAGCTTTGTTCCCTGCAGGGAAGACTGTGCTCTGTCCTACCCCATTCAGGGATTCCGGGTGAGTCAGCACACAAAGCCAGGTTTTTTGGTCTTCTTACAAAGTTATAAACATTGACATTTCCATTCAATAATGTGATTTAACACACTATACAGCACAGAAAACATGGTCACTGGCCTACGGTTTACAGTCTGATGGAACAAGAGTTCTACATTCCAAAGCAAAAACACTTGACAGTATGGGATGTGAGGAAATACCATGGGGAGTGGTAAATGCTGGTGTTGGCTCAGAGGGTTGAGGGTCTGATGGAGGAAGGAGTTTTACAGGAGAGAAGAAGGAGAAAGATCTACCTTGGGCCGGGCAGCATGGGGAAGTACAAGCAGAGTAGAGGAGCTATAAGAAGCCTGGCCGGCACTGGCTGTGCTGTTAGAAAGGTGATGAGCATGGCCTTGATCTGTAGCTAATGGTGTTTGAGTAAGGGAAGGACATCTTAGTGCTACTGATCTGATGGCAGGCATAGGTGAGCCCAGTGAGGGGACTGGTCATTGTGTAATCGTGAAAAAGACTGAGGAAGATCCCCTTGTGCTAATTCAGAATGATCTTTAAGACACAATATTGAAGTAAAAATCAAGTGCAGAAGAGTATGCATCTGTTGATCGTCCTATCCGTTAAATGGCAGTGGAGGTGAAAATGATAGTGGAGAATATATGTAAATAATTACTTTCCTATGCAAAAAATATCTCTGGAAGAATATACAAGAAACTAATAGAAAGCCGGGAGCAGTGGCGCAGGCCTGTAATCCCAGGAGCTCAGGAGGTAGAGACAGGTGAATCATAAATTCGAGACAAGAGGCAGTCTGCATGACTTATAGAGATCTTATCTCACAAAAAGTAAAAAAAATAAATGGGCTGGGGGTGCAGCTCAGTGGTCCAGCACTTGCAAAGCATGCAAGCTCAAGGCCCTGGGTTCAACCCCCACCCCCAGTACTGCAAAAAAAAAAAAAAAAGAAAGAAAGAAAGAAAGAAGAAACTAATAGAACTAAATGCACAAAAGTTAAATTCAGCCATAAAAAGGAGGGAATTGTGATGCATGTTACAATATTGATGAATCTTAAGGACATTATGCTAAGTGAAATAAACCAGTCACCAAGAGGTAAACACTGCCTGATTCCACTTATATGAAGTACCTAGAGAAGTCAGACTCATAGAGACAAAAAGTAAAATGGTGATTATTAGGGGCTGGGGAGTGGGGAAAAGGCACAGTTGTTTTATAGTTGGGAGGGAGTTTCAGTTTTGCAAGATGTTAAGAGTTCAGGAGATTAGTTGCACAATGTAACTGTATTTAATGTTACTGAGGTGTGTATATAAAATGGTTAAAATGTTAAATTTTATGTTAGTGTATTAAATTTTTATTTAAGTAAGTTTAAAAGGTAAATGAACTCGGTGACTGATAAAAAATGGATAAAAAGGGTACAAGTATTAGGTATAGCTTAAAAAGCTATGCAAGCTTGACTCCTGGCGCTGGGGGATGGGATGACAGACTTCCAAAAGAACTTCCAAAAGATAGTTCACTACAGAAAAAGTTTCGATCTTAAACATAATTGGGATCCAAGAATATGTAGAAAAATATTACCACAAAAAGACATGCAAATGGAAGAGAGGTCTTTGGTGGGGTGGGGAGGAAGTACACGAGAGGGTAAGGGAGAACTTATCTATGCGATGTACAACAAAATGCATATATGGCTATGTCACAATGAAATGCATGTCAAAATGAAACACATTAAGTTGTACATTAAAAATTTCCAATATATAAAAGTCAGAAGGGGAAAAAAAAAAAAAACTTCCATAATGACTGGTAATGAGTCGTTTACATAAAGATCAGACCAGACCAAGTCCTCACTTTGCCTAGCATTTGCACACAGACTGCAAGTTCTCTATTGCGGTCTGGCAGCAGCAAGGTGGGTCTAGGAATGTAATCCTGGCAACTCCTGTGGTCTCTTACCTGCACAGCATGGACCAGATTTTGGCTTCTTGTTCCGTTCCCCTGGCCTCCACCCACGAGTCTGGTCTTGGTGCTGTCTTCTGAGCACTGAGCATTCATCTCAGTGGGATGGAGGAGGGGGAGGAGCCAAAACACTTAAGTAGAGAGAGATTGACAGGTCCACTGAAGGCTCCGAAGAAGTGGGGAGGAAGGATGTCTAGCATTGTGAAAAAGATGCGTGGGAGGCAATTTGTACAGTGGCTAAGTGTTGGGGCTCTGGAGTCAAGCAGATCTGTGTTCCAGTCTTGCCTACCACAGTCTTTAGGACATTTTATAAGAATAAGAAACATCTAAGGGCTGGGATTTAGCTCAGTGGATAGAGAGCTGCGCTGCAGTCTCTGAGGTCCCGAGTTCAATTCCCAGCACCGCAAAAATGGGAGAAGGACCTGGCAATCCACTCCCAAGGCAATCCCAAAACAGTCAGCCATTGAAAACCCTTTGAGGGTCGCTATGAGTCGGATACCGACTCGAAGGCACCTAACAACAACAACAACAACAACAACATTGCTCAATGGGCCAGGCATGCTACTAAGCTGTCAACATGCTTTGTCTCATTTCATCTTCACTGCAGCTCTATGAGTTGTTTTTCGTTTACTTTTCTTGCTTGTTTTTGTTGTTGTTCTCTGCTTGTTTTTTGAGATAGGGTTTCTCTGTGTAGGCGAGGCTGGCCAGGAACTCACTATGTAGACTGGGCTGGCCTTGAACTCTTCTCTATCCTCCTGCCTTAGCCTCCCAGGCGCTGGGATTATAAGTGTGCACCACCAGACCTGGCTTGAGTTGAATATTCTTATTGTCCCTATATTACCAATGAAGAAACTGAACTGCTGAGAAGTTAAGAGCTCTGTCCAAGGCCACATAACTTTTAAGTGTTGAAGTGTGTTTCATACTAGATCTCATTCCAAATTCTATGCCTTTAGCCAAATAATTATTGAGTAAATGGGGAAGAAGTCAGAAAATCAAATTTGAGAATAAAGTCTAGTCATTCTCCTCATCAGGGACCCACAGTCTCTGCCTGAAAGGCAACAGCATAATCATTTAAGATCCTAGAGTCAGGAGCCATATTTTCTAGGTTCAAATTCTGACTTTAATACTTATAGGCTGTGTGACCTTGAGCAAGTTACTCAGCTTCTCTGTGCCTCACTTTTCTCCTTTGTAAGTGGAGATACTAAAAGAATCTATCTTATAGGGTTGCTCTAGGATTAAGTCATTACACCTACAGCAGCTAGAATAATGGTAGGCACTATATAAATATTTACTATGGTTACTCCCCTAACTCTTTCTAAATTGAAGTTCAAGCAGTTGAAAAAAGACAAAATCCTAGGAAGCAGGTTAGATGCCAGGGGTTACAAAATCATCATCATTCATTTGCCAAACAGCAGATCCCTTCCTGTCCCCAAGCTACATGAAACAATGCTTTGTTTAAAAAGCAAAGAGTTTAGAGTCAGAAAGACTGTAGTTCAAATTGTTGCTTCACCACCTCTTCTGTGGCCTTGGGCCAGTTACTTGACCTCTTTAAGCTTCAATTTTCTCCTTTGTAACACAGACACAATAGTATCCACATGGCAGGATTGTTAGGAGGAGTAAAAGTCATAATTACATAACATTTGCCTGTTGGTGCATCTCAGCCACACCCAGAGGCAAGAACAAGGTTGTTTATTCTAGTAAAGTCTCAGTAAGGAAGGAAAGTCAGACCTTTGGTACCAAGATGGTAAAACATTAATGAAGGGCAGGCTCTTTTTCTTTCCTTTTTCTTAACACTGAGTGGTTGAACCCTGGGCCTTAGACTTGCTCCACTGCTTAGCCACACCTTCAGTCCCTTTCTTATTTTTTGAGACAGAGTCTCACTAAACTGTGCAGGCTACCTCTGAGCTTGAACCTACAGTCGTCCTACCTCAGCCTCCCAAGTCACTAAGATTACAGTCATGTGCCACAGGGCCCAGCTGTTTTCCTCAGCTTTGAGTAGAATCTTCTCTTTGTCTCCTCTCTCTTGTCCTTGTCTTGCTCAATTATGATTACATTCCCCGTAAGTGAGGAATCACAGAATTGGGAACCTGACCTGGGAGTGCCCCACCACAGCACCTCCTGGGTGTGAAACAGCTGTGTGCGAGGTAGCCTTGTAGAGACAGAGGCCCCACACAGCAGAAGCTAGGCAGCCAGCCAACAGCTCCCAGGCAGTGGGCAGGGATGGTGGAGGGGGCTCTGCTCCTGCTCCCTCTGCCACATAGATACACAACTCTGAGCCTAGGAAGGGAGCCACCTCAGAAAGGTACCAGGAGACTAACTCCTCAGAGTATATCTGAAAACTCAGAAGGTCAGCTGGGGCCCCACAGCACCCTCCCACCCCCAGTGTTTACTACTTGGTGAGAGCACAAGGCTCTGAAATCTGTCCGCTAGCACAGATACCAGACCTCTGCTTCCCTCATGCCTCAAATACTCAGGAAATACCCCTCAGCTTCAATGTTAGTCCCTCCAGGGTGAAACTCTGGAGCAAGGGAGCATATCCCATCCCCCCGCCCTCAGTCAGACTGAGAAGTTAAGCAAGCAGCCTAGAAAGGCAACATACTTACCACTGGTCTGAGCTCAGCCCCAGCCAAAACAAAAATCTCCAAATACAACAGTTCACTCTCCATCCCCTCCCCAACCCAGTATAATATAATGTTGTTGTTGGGTGTCATCAAGTCAGTGTCCAACTCATAGCAACTCTACATACAACAGGTGACTTCTCTGCTGTTCATAAGTTTTCAATGGCTGATTATTTTGGGGGAGTGGGTTGCCAGGTCCTTCTCTCAAGCCTACAGCACCTGGTATTCCCAGGTGGTCTCCCATCCAAGGACTAACCAGGCCCGACCCTGCTTAGCTTCCCAGATCTGATGGGATCAGAAGCCAGGGTGGTATGGCTGCAGGCTACTATAAAAATATTAGAAAACCCAGAAAGCAGCTGCTCCAATACTTGGTCCTGGTTTTGGTTTTGTTATTGTTATTCTGCTTTGCTTTGTACAAAGTAACTCTTTTTTCATATTACAATACCTTTGGGGCTAGGGTTTGGCTCAGTTGGTAGAGTGGCACTCTGTGGGCTTTGAGGTCCTGGGTTCGATCCCCAGCACCACAAAAATGAGAGAAAGATGTAGCAATTCACTCTGCAAGCAATCCCAAAACAATCAGCCACTGAAACCTCTGTGAGGGTCACTATGGGTCGGACATGACTGCATGGCACCTAACAACACCTTTAGTACTATTCGCTTAAAAAAAAAAAAAAAAAAAGTAGCCAGGCGCAGTGGTGCATGCCTGTAATCCCAGCGGCTCCGGAGGCAGAGGCAGGGGGATCACAAGTTCAAGACCAGAGGCAGTCTGTGTAATTTAGTGAGACCCTGTCTCTTTCTTTATTGTGCAGACTTTCTAAACTTCCCTCTTCTCTACCTCTGTCAAACGCTCTTCTCTGTTTTACCTCTTTATTCCTTTATTTTCACTTAATCTTGTTTTTTATTCCTTTCCTCCCCTTTTTCTGTCCCTTTCCTTCATTTCATTCACTTAGTACTTTTGTTATGTAGCTGGCTTAGGCAGTAGCAGACAATATGGAGGAAAAGGGGACTGAAAATGGCTCCTGCCATTCCGCCATGATGAAGAGGCCATGTGGGTCTCTGAGGACTTTGGAAGGACATTTTTAAATGGATTCCACACCCTACCCAAGCCCTCGAGCCATTTACAAAACAGAAGAGGGTAGGGAATTAGGGACATCATTGCTGATGTCAGGTGGATATTAGCTGAAAGCAAAGAATATCAGAAAGATGTCTATCTATGTTTTATTGACTACGCAAAAGCATTTGATTGTGTGGATCATAACAAATTATGGATAACACTTCAGAAAATGGGAATACCAGAACACCTAATTGTGCTCATGAGAAACGAGCCAGGAGGCTCATGAACCAGGAGGCAGTTGTTCAAATAAAACAAGGAAACACTGAGTGGTTTAAAGTTGAGAAAGGTGTGTGTCAGGGCTGTATACTTTCACCCTATCTCTTCAATTTATATGATGAGCAAATAATCCGAGAAGCTGGACTTTATGAGGAAGAACGTGGCATCAAGATTGGAGGAAGACTCATTAACAACCTGCGTTATGCAGATGACACCACTCTGTTTGCTGAAAGTGAAGAGGATTTAAAACATTTACAGATGAAGATCAAAGATCATAGCCTTCAATATGGGTTGCGACTAAACATCAACAAAACAAAAATCCTTATGACTGGGTCAGCACGCAACTTCACAATAAATGGAGAAAAGATTGAAGTTGTCCAAGATTTTGCTTTGCTTGGCTCTATAATCAACACCCGTGGAAGCAGCAGTCAAGAAATCAAAAGACGCATTGCTCTAGAAAAAGCTGTGGCAAAAGATCTCTTTAGAGTATTGAAAAGCAAAGATGTCACATTGAAGACGAAGGTGCGTCTGACTCATGCCATGGTATTTTCAGTGGCATCAAATGGTTGTGAAAGCTGGACATTGAACAAGAGAGACAGAAAAAGAATTGATGCTTTTGAATTGTGGTGCTGGAGACGTCTATTGAATATGCCATGGACTGCCAAAAGAACCAACAAATCTGTCCTAGAAGAAGTGCAACCAGAGTGCTCCTTGGAAGCAAGATTGGCCAGACTGCGTCTTACATATTTTGGACATGTAGTCAGGAGAGATCAATCCCTGGAGAAGG
>VMDO01021129.1:0-36120 GCA_007922755.1 Pedetes capensis
CCCTAAGTCCCTTCTATAATTGCCTCCTAAGTGTCCCATCCTCAGACTCATATGATATTTTAGAGTCTCACAGGGTGGTTTCATTAAAATCCATGGGCTTTTCTATATGAAAATGAAGCCTGCCTCCCCTAGTTAAATCTGTATTTCCATCCTTCTTTTCTTTTCTTTTTTCTTTTCTTTTCTTCTGTTCTTTTTATTTTCTCCTTTCTTTTCTTTTCTCTTTTCTTTTCCTTGATGTGAGATTTATATACTGATGTGCCTTTTCAACTTTTCACCTTTTTCTATCAGAGAAACTCAAACTCAGCTTGTCCAGATTTCAGATCTTCTGCTTCCTTCTCTTCTTTTCCCTTCTGTTCTGAGGAAGAACACCACCATAACCACCCAGCTCTATCTTCTACTCCTTCCCTAGTACACTTCGAATATAGATTAGGCCACCAAGTCTCAGGGATCACTTTCACATGTTATCAGTCTGTATCCAAATCCATGGCTCTGTGTCTACTCTTAAATTAGGCATTCACAGGCTCTTGGAATGAGCAGAAAGTTCTCCCCTCTTTGTTTCTTGCCACTGGCTTTACTCCCTCCATGTACAGGCACACAGCTGCCACAGTGCTCTTGACTAAGATGTGACCCTGTGCCTTACCCGTTTAAAATTCCTCAGCAGCTTCCTAGTAGTGTTCAGGACAAACACCAAACTCCGTAGTTTAGCCCATGAGGCCTTAAATCTCTGCCTCAACCTAGTTCTACGTTTAACATCCACTATTTCCTGAGCAGGCTGGGATTTAGCTCAGTTGGTAGAGCACTGCGCTGCAGTCTCTGAGGTCTCGAGTTCAATTTCCAGCACGGCAAAAATGGGAGAAGTGCCTGGCAATCCACTCCCAAGGCGATCCCGAAACAGTCGGCCATTGAAAACACTATGAGGGTTGCTGTGAGTCGAATACCGACTCGAGGGCACCTAACAACAACAACAACATTTTCTGAGCAGACACCCTTTCTCCAATTGTCTAAAACTTCTTGTGGTTAACAGAACTTGCTGAACTGCATAGTGTTTATATCCTTGACTATGATGCTTCTTTGACCTGGAATTCCCTTTGTTCATTTATTAAATAATTTACTCAATGAATGTTTGTGGAATGTTAATCGGCCCCAGACAACATGCCAGGGATTAGAGTTGCGGCAGTGAACATGGACATGAAGGTCCTGCTCTCACGAAACATTCCAGTAGATGAAGACAGGAGACAAGCAGACAATGAAGTTTAGGTCTGAAATTTATGAAGGCAATGAACCAGGATGATAAGCTAGCAGGTACTAAATGCCTCCATAATGATTTCTGTGGTGGCTGGACTAATTTATATTCCCACCAGCAGTGTAAAGGAGTTTCTTTGGCAGAGTATATGTGAATCTGCAGGGACTTCTTTCCACAGGGTTCTCTGGAAGATACTCCTCAGCAGGAATTTTTTAAATTTAAATTTTATTTTATTTTAATTAGTGTAAATATAATGGGTTTCATTATGGCATTTTCATGGGTATATTGTGTACATTTCTCTTGCTCATTCCCTTATTGCCCTCCCTTGTTGCTCCCTCTCCTGCTACTATTCCTTTCCTTCCATCAGGTAGTCTCCCTTTTACTTCCAAGTCTTATGTGTGTGTGTGTGTGTGTGTGTGTGTGTGTGTGTGTGTGTGTGTGTATTTTCAAATCTAGATTCCTCATTTGAGAGAAAACATGCAGCATTCATTTTTCTGAGCCTGGATTATTTCGCTTAGTATGATGATCTCCAGTTCCATCCATATTCCTACAAATGACATAATTTCATTCTTTGTTATGGCTGAACAAAATTCCATTGTGTACATGTACCACATTTTCTTTATCTGTTCATCTGTTGATGGACATCAAGGCTGATCCCAATCTTGAATATTGTGAACAGTGCTGCAATGAGCACGGACAGGTGCAGGTGTCTCTGTGGTATGTTGACTTAGCTCCCTTTGGGTATATGCCCAGGAGTGGTGACAGCTGGATCATATGGTAGTTCTATTTTTAGTTTTCAAAGGACTCCCCATACTGATTTCCATAATGTCTTTACTAATTTACATTCCTACCAGCAGTGTGTAAGAGTTCCTTCTCCCTGCTTTCCTGAATCCTCACCAGCATTTGTTGTTGTTTGTCCTGATTGGGTTGATATGGAATCTCAGTGTAGTTTTGAGTCACATTATCCTAATGGCTAAGAATGTTGAAACCTTTTTCATATATTTATGGGACATTTGTCCTTCTTTTGAGAATCATCTATTGAATTTATTGGCCCATTTATTGATTGAGTTATTTGGGATTTTTTGGTCTTTAATTTTTTGGGTTCTTTATGTATTCTAGATGCTAATACCCTCTCAGATGCATAGTTGCCAGAGATTGTCTCCTATTCTTTGGAGTCTATTATTTCCTTTGCTGTGCGGAAGCTTTTTAATTTCATCCAATCCCCTTTGTCAACTCTTGCTAGTATTTACTGGGCTACTGGAGTCCTTTTTAGAAAGTTCTTGCCTATATTTACATTTTGAAGTGTTCCCCCTATGTTTTCCTCTAGAAGTTTCAAAGTTTCCGGGTTTAGATTAAGATCTTTGATTCATTTTGAATTGATTTTCATACATAGAGAGGCAGGAATCTAATATCATTCTTCTACATCTGGATATTGAATAAGGGAGATAGGAGAAGAATTGATGCTTTTGAATTATGGTGCTGAAGATGAATATTGAATACATTATGGACTGCCAAAATAGCCAGCAGATCTGCCTTAGAAGTACAACCAGAGAGAGAGGGAGAGAGACTGAGACAGAGAGAGACAAAGAGAGAAAGAGAGAGAGATAAAGGATAAGATAAGGATAAAGAAGTAGGCCAGACCTTGTAGGCATGGCAAAGAAACTAGTTTTTCATTTAAATTGGGGGCATGATATGACCAAGTTTATATATTTTAAAGACTTTTCTCAAATAACAAGTATTATCCGGATGTGAGAAATTGGAAGATTTATATTGCTGGTGGGAATATAATACAGGGCAGCCGCTGTGAAAAACAATTTGGCAGTTCCTCAGGAAGTTAACTCACAGTTTCCGTATGCTCAGCTGTGCACTTGTATACAAATGTTCATAACATCACTGTTTAAAAGACTGAAAGGTGGAAACAATCCAAATGCCCATCAATGAATGAACAAAATGTGATATATCCACATAGTGGAATATCATTCAGTCACAAAAAGGAATGAAATATTTGTATATGTTATAGTATGGATCAGTCTTAAAAACATGATGCTCAATGAAAGAAGATAGAGAACCGGGTGCGGTGGCACATGCCTGCAATCCCAGTGGCTCAGGAGGTGGAGGCAGGAGGATCGCAAGTTTGAGACCAGAGGCAGTCTGCATAACTGAGACCCTGTCTCAAAAAGTTAAATAATAATAATAATAATAATAATAATAATAATAATAATAATAATAATAATGGGCTGGGGGTGCAGCTCAGTGTTCCAGCACTTGCAAAGTATGCAAGCACAAGGCCCTGGGTTCAACCCCCAGTACCACCAAAAAAAAAAAAAAAAAAGGAAAGAAGATAGAGCGGCCAGGTGTGGTTGTGTGCCTGTAGTCCCTTCACTCAGGAGCTTGTAGGAGGAGGATCGAGGGTTCAAGGCCAGCCTGGGCTACACAATAAGAAACGTTTCCTCAAACCAAAACCAAAACCAAAAAACAACTAACCAAACAAGACAGACACAAAAGACTACACACTATATGATTCCATTTTCATGAATATCCAGAATAGCCAAATCCATAGAAATAGAAAGTATATTAGTAGTGACCAGGTGCTGGAAGGTGTGTGAGATGAAGAGTGGCTACTGAATGGATGCAGGATTTCTTTTTGCAGTGATAAAAATGTCCTGGAGTGAGATGGTGGTGATGGTTGTACAAATAAATAGAGAACATACTTAATGTCACTGAATTATACATTGTGAAAAGATTAAAATGGTAAATTTCATGTTATATGCCTTAGTCAACTCAGGCTTCCATAACAAAATACCACAGACTAAGAGATTTGAACAACAGAAATTTATTATCTCACAGTTCTGGAGGCTGGGAGGTCCAAACTCAAGGTGCCTACAGGGTTGATGTCTGGGGAACACTCTCCTCTTTGGTCATAGACGGCCACTTTCTTGCTGGGTGCTCACATGGCCTTTTCTCAATGTGTGTGTACAGGGACTAAGGGTAAGAGGGAGGAGAGAGGACAGAGGGAGTGAGGGAGAGAGCAAGAGAGCCAGCGCACAAGCTCCCTGGTGTCTCTTCTTATAAGGATATTATGATCTCACTTAACTTTAATTACTTCCATTCTCCAAATACAGTCACATTGAGAATTAGAGAATCAATATATAAACTCTAGGAGCAAACATTCAGTCCATAGTGTCATGTATATTTACCACAATTTTTAAAAAAAGATTACATTAGCTACTGTGGAGTAGGGAGGAGACTAGTTAAGAGACTAATATAGAAATGTACACTTCTCCACAGAACCTGTAAATCTCAATTCCAGTGTTACTTTCCCTGGGAAACATTCTCTGTTCATCCCCAACCTCCAGTGTGGTTTATATGGCTTTCTTTTGTTTTCCTATGGGACCATATAGATTCCCTTTGTTTAACACATACCCCAAAACAGTACTGCAGTAAGTGTCCTGTGTGATAGAGATAAAGCCATGCATTCCCATGCATATTGTATTTCACATATTTGAAATACAAGGGCTCTAAAGACATTAAAGTTTTTAAGGGTAAGGCCAGTATCAATCTCTTTCCACTTTCCATATTCCATACGGTACCTGACTCATCATTGTTGTTAGGTGCCATTGAGCTGGGTCCAACTCATAGTGACCCTATATACAACAGAAAACAGACAAACAAACAAACAAACAAACAAAAAAACTACCTGACACCGTGCCATGCCTGGCACTATTTTCAGTGCTTCTCTGCTATTCATAGGGTTTTCGATGGCTGATTGTCTCAGGAGTGGGCTGCAGGTCCTTCTCCCAAGTCATCTTGTGTTCCCAGGCAGTTTCCTTTCTAAGAATTAACCAGGATTAATCCTGCTTAGTTTCTGAGATCTGACAAGGTCAGATGCCAGGTGGTATGGCTGTATATGTGCAATAAATGTTGGATGTACAGCTCCAATAGGAAATTCAGTGTTCTTGCCTCATCTTTATTAAAGAGTCAGAGAACATAAGGGATTTTCCAAAAATTCTCAACTTACTATCAACAGTTAGCTTGAATGATGGAAGAGACTGGACTCACAAATCATATGTTCAACTTATAGATATCCAGTGAGGCAACTGAAGTTCTTTCATGTTTTTGGTAAACTTGCAAATGTGATATTCAACTGGAGTTTGTAGCTGTCTCTGAAGGTTTTCTGACTTACCACAGTTATGAAGTGATGTCTTCTTAGAGTTGATTGCCTGCAAGTCAATGAGGTATATCAGGTTGGTGTATGTTACCAATTCTCGGGATAGTAAAAGTCAGCGGAATCACCTATGTTCTCTGAAAACTGGAAAAATTAGATATAAGTTATATATTCCTTTAGCTGCAAAAATGATCATTTACCAAGAAGTCATGTGCTTTGGGAATTTTTTTTTTCTTTTTAACCAATAGCTATTGGATTTTGTTGTCTCTACAAAATCTCTGCATTCTCATCTAGTTTTTCCTATAACTAGGGACCTGCATGAATTCCCTGGTTGTCTGGGCTTATGGCTGTGGTCATTGAGGATATAAAATGAGTTTGATCCAGCTTATTAATATGGCGTTTAAATCCTTTGATTTGTGTTTCTTTAAGTTCTGTTTTCCAACAAGGAAAACTCCTTGCCATAGATTACAAATTGTCTGAAAATTAAACTGTGAAATGATTTTAAAGCTATTTTGAGATGTTCCAAACATCTTAAAAATATGTTACTTGATATGTATTTCATAAGATAGTGTGTGCTGCCTAAAAATATAAGCAAAATAGTTTTGAACATTATGTTAGCTGAGAAGTGAAATATAAATAATGAACTGTACATTTCTCTGGCAGCATGATATTTTAAAAGAAGCCAGGATTAAGAAGAGAAATTTACATCCATGTGTGTCATGGAGAAGCAACTATAATGACTTTCATGGCACATGCTGTTGTTAGATGATGTCAAGTTGTGTCCAACTCATAGTGAGTCCCAAAGGGTTTTTAATGGCTCATTGTTTTGAGATTGCTTTGGAAGTGGGCTGCTGCATTCTCCTCCTGTTCCTCTGGTGCTGGGGATCAAACCCAGGTCTTCAGAGACCACAGAATGGCACTCTACCAATTGAGCTAAACCCCAGCTATGTCACATATACTTCTTTAATCTAAGTGATGTGCTTCTTTGATCTAGGAGAATGCTGCATTGTCTCTTGCTGTCATGGGTTAAATTTGGCTCTCTAATTTCCCTATGGCTAATAATACATGGCTTCATTGGAATCAAGGTGTCTTTTAGCTAAATAATTTTTGAAAGTGAATGAGATGATGATTAACTTGAGAGGTTGATGGCAAGTTTAGCAGGCATTCCTAGAATTACAGGCATATTCAGTTTTCATTGTACAAAGCAATTTAAAATAGAAAACACAGAATTTGTCTCTCCAAGTGCTTTGATAGCTCTTGGCCATCCAGCTATGATAGGAAGGCCAGAGCAGCAGTAAATAGAGCATTTAAAGTATAATGTCTTCTTCTTATTGCTCTTCCATGGGGCTCTTAAACTAGACAAGATACTGAAAAATTGCTTAAGAGAGTCCTGAGATACTTATGTTGTTATGTTGTTGTTGTTGTTGTTAGGTGTTGCCAAGTTGGTGTCCAACTCATAGCAACTGTACATACAACAGATGAAATACTATTGTCAATGCTTCTCTGCTATTCATGGGGTTTTCAATGGCTCATTGTTTTTTGGGAGTGGGTTGCCAGGTCCTTCTCCCAAGTCTATAGCACCTGGTGTTCCCAAGAGGTCTCCCATCCAGGTACTAACCATGCCCGACCCTGCTTAGCTTCCGAGATCTGATGGATTGGATGCTGTAGTGGTACAGTTGCAGGCTATGTTGTTATACTCGGTTATAAAATGAACATTTAATTGATTACTCCAGTTTTAAATCAATTGTCAGGAACTTGGCGCTTTATTTTTAGTATTGTTAATTTTTAGAAACTATCTCCTATTCAGATTTTGATGGTGCCATGGTTTGGATATGAAGTATCCCCCCCAGAAGGCTCATGTGTTGAAGGCTTGATTACCAGCTGATGTCACTTTCGGGAAGTGACTGGGTCATAAGGGCACTAAATTCATCAATGGATTAATCATCAGTGGATAAATAATTTGCTGGAATTATTGGAAGATGATGGAAGTTAAGAGGCAAGGCCTGGTTGGAGGAAGTGGGTCACTGGAGGAGTGTCTCTGATGGGTATATCTTGTCCCTGACCCATTATTCTGTCTCTCTGCTTTCTGGCCAACACATGGTGAGCAGCTTTGCTCAGCCACACCCTTCTGATGCTATGATGCCTTACCACAGGCCCACAGCAAGGGAGCCAGCTGAGCATAGACTAAAACCTCTGAAAGCATGAGCCAAAATAAATCTCTTCTCCTTTGGTTTTCTTAGGTATTTTGTCACAGCAACCAAAAAACAACACAGATGTATTTCTTTGGGCATTATCCTACAGATTTAAATTTACTTAAAGAAGATTATAGTGATAGTTTTGGAGACACAAAGAAAACAAGAAAAACAAAATAATGAATAGGTCAAAACTGAGCCTATTGCCTATGCTATTCACACTTCAAGTTTTGCATGCCTGAGTGCCTCCACCAGTTGGAATGAATAAAGATAAAACCATTTCTCATTATTTTCCTTATGTGTTCCTTTTTTGAAGCAAATACTCTCAATGAAAGAGAATACATATTTGTAATAGGTATGCCCTGGAACTCAAGATTGTTTGGGCATGTATGAAGGACTTGTGAGACTACCAAGCATTAAATAGCTATTTAAATGAAGAATATTTACTTGAGTAACCCCTTATGAAGGCATTGATATTAAGAGAACTGAGAATAAGAAGTTGGATAAGTGCTGATAGGTTTGTGCAAATCTATGGACTGGCTTAAAAGGGAAGAAGTTGTGGTTGGAAACTATCATTTCAGATCAGCCATGTTAATGCATTTGTGAGTTCTAAGGCAAGAAGTTATAATAAAGGAATAAAAAATGATTTCACAAAAATATCTATGGGATTTGAGCATACATACTGCCAGTTACAATAGTACGAGAAAGGTAATGGCTTCAAAGGACAACTTTCTTAGCCAATTGCACCCTCAATATGGTATAAAAAGCTGCTGGACATTGGTAGTACATAAGTAGGTAGCCATGTTGCCTACACTTCTAGGAATTGTTGTGGCTTTAGAGGGCATCAACAGGACTGATGGCAACTTCTCTGGGCATTGGTGGTTTGACTTTGTGATGGTTAATTTTATGTGTCAACTTGACTGGGCCATAGAAAGCCCAGATAGCTGACTAAACATGATCTCTAGATGTGTCTGTGAGTGTTTCTGGGAAAAATTAACATTTGTAATGTCAGACTGATTAAAGTAGATGACATCCCAATGTGGACATTGCTTGTTGTTAGGTGCCTTTGAGTTGATGTCCAATATGTACAACAAACGAAACACTATTGTCAGTGCTTCTCTGCTATTCATAGGGTTTCAATGGATGATTATCTTTTGGGAGTGGGTTGTCAGGTCCTTCTCCCAAGCCCATAGCACCTGGTCTTCCCACATGGTCTCCCACCCAAGTACTAACCAGGTCCAACCCTGTTTAGCTTCTGAGATCTGATGGGATCAGATGCCACAGTGGTACAGCTGCAGGCCCCAATGTGGATAAGCATCATTAAATCCACTGAGGACTTGAATAGAACAAAACATTGGTGGATGATTGAATGTAATCTGTCTGACAGCTTGAACTGGGAAATTGATCTTCTTCTGCTCTTGCACTCCTGATTCTTAGGCCTTTTGACCTGGTCTGGAATCTATGCCAGTGTCTCTTCAGCTCTCAGATCTTTGAGCTATGCCACTAACTTTCCTGAGACTCCAACTTGAAGATGGAAGATCATGGAGACTTCTCATGCATGAGCCAGTGTCTTATAATAAATCTCCTCATTTATCTATCTGTCCTCATTTATGTTCATAGATGTATATTCATAGATGTTGTTGTTGATAGGTGCCTTCAAGTCGGTATCCAACTCATAGCGACCCTCATAGGGTTTTCAATGGCTGATTGTTTCGGAATTGCCTTGGGAGTGGATTGCCAGGTCCTTCTCCCATTTTTGTGGTGCTGGGAATTGAACTTGGGACCTCAGAGACTGCAGCACAGTGCTCTACCAACTGAGCTAAATCCCAGCCCCATTCATAGATGTAGAATGTATATATTCTATTTGTTCTGTTTCTCTGGAGAACCCTGAGTAATACAGATTTAATCTAGATTAATTGGTATAAACCTTGTAGGAGCTTGCCCATGTATAAGGTATTGAGAGTACATATAAGATGCTTCTGGGAAGATAGAATCAGGAACAAGTTCAAGGATAGTTGGAGTTCCCTTAGAACGGGGTGAGCAGAGCCATTGCTGTAGTCCTGTGCCTTTATTTGTGGCCTTTTTATCCCAAGATAGAACAACCTGAGAATGTTTTTTGACCAACGTGCACTAGGTATTTTAAATTTTGGTGTTTTGAGGCTGTAGGTGTTTGGTGGGAATTGATAAATAAGTGAGAAAGACAAGAAGATATGGTGACACACAGCTGTAATTCCAGCACTCTGGAGGCTGAGGCAGGAGGATCATGAATTTTCAGCCATCCTGGGCTACCTACTGGGACCCTGTCTTGAAAAAAGAAAATTGGGAAAGAATTGTAAAGCATGACTTTCCCTTGTATTTTCTTTCAACCTTCCTTCTAATCAATGGTTCTATTTCTAGAATGGTTCCATTCTAATTAAAATGGTTAAAATTTATTTAATTTCAAGATTTCCAACTTAATTTTATACTAAAAGAGCCCTTATAAAGTAAATATTTTGTTAATATTCTTTCCATGAATGTAAAAGGAACATAAGTGAGGATAAGTTTTATTGATGCCCTAGAGGCCAGAGCTAACTCGATAGATCCTTAAAAAAATATATTATGGCTGTTACTTTGGAAATTGACCATCACTACTTTCCATTCTGTCATTTACTCCTCTGTGGCTTAATTCTATGTTGATTGTTAGCATCAAATGTCACCTCTGAGTTTGGCAAACAGCTGCTCAGTTCAGGTTCAGGATAAGACCTATTCTGGCAAAGAAGACAGAGCTGCTTGTTCCAGAAGAGATGGTTTGAATTGAAGCAGTGTGGAAGTCAGCCAGAGCACCAGGGATCAAAATGAAGGCCAGCAGTGTGCATACTCTGTGAGCTGGATCCCCTGGGGTACAGGTGAAATCTACCGACTAGGGATCCTGTGTGCAAAAGGATCAAATACTGAAGTCTCCATCCAGAGAAACCCAATTATGGAATGATTGCATAATCTTGGGTCATGGTTCATTGTATCGTAACCATTGAAAACATTTGGACATGTCAGAGTCAGGTACTGCCTGATTCCTCATAAAACTCTCTGTCTATGCATCATATGCTGAGGTTTAGCTCAGTTGGATTTGATCCTCAGCACTGCAAAAACAAGACAAGCATGTGGCATTCCATTCTTGAAGCAATCCCCAAAACAACCAGTCATTGAACACCCCTATGAGGGTCACAATGAGTCGGACACAATTCAATGGCACCTAACAACAATATGCATCATACTTATTGACAATAGTGATATGTTGTTACCACTAGAAATATTAAGGTAGTCATTGTGAGTCTGCCAGAGTCTTATTTGTTTATTTGATTATGTAATAAACTATGTGTCTGGCATTTTGTAATGGCAGACAAATATGAAACAAAAAATGACATCCTCTGCCTTTGAGAAGCCAAGATGTGCTTTATAAAATAACTGAATGTTGTTGTTGTTAGGTGTTGTGGAGTTGGTGTCCAACTCATAGTGACTCTATGTATAACAGGTGAAACACTCTTGTCAGTGCTTCTCTGCTATTCATAGGGTTTTCAATGGCAGATTGTTTTTTGGGAGTGGGTTACTGGGTCCTTCTCCCAAGCCTACCACACCTGGTGTTCACAGGTGGTCTCCTGTCCCAGTACTAACCAGGCCTGAACCTGCTTAGCTTCTGAGATCTGATGGGATCAGATGCCACAGAGGTAGGGCTGCAGGCAAACTGAATGTTAGAGGTTCCAAAAGCTAAGAGCAATTTTGAAAAAAAGAATTTTAACAGAATTATAGAAATAGAGAAAGATACTTGAAGATTTTGCACATCATAAAGAAAATGTTTCATCTTTGTTAGAAGAGGAGGATTTGGTTTTTCATAGCTATGCTATGTAGGTAATGACAAAAAAATACTATCTTACATTCATTGAAGGTAAAAAAGAGGCAGTGGGGATTTGGACAAAGACTGGAGTGGTAGAAGGAGGGCTGAATAATGAGAAGGCAAGTTTAGTATCTTTCTTGTTAGGGTTATTGGAAGAAAACATTGGACAGGTTGGGTGGATCCATACAATGGAGGCTCTTAAATGTCTGGCAAGGGCCATTGGGTTGTTATTCATTCATTCATTTATATATCAGATGTCGAAGTGCTAAGCACTGGACTAGATTGCAATTGAACAAGAATAATGCCTGCCCCAACAAATTCATATTTGGAAAGAGAGAGGTACATAAACAATCTATTACAATTTAATAATGGGTCTATAAGAGGTCTGTTAAAAGCAACCTAGTAACAAAGATTAATTCAATTTAATTTGAACACTAGTATTCATGTTGCCTGGACTGGAGGCAGGGCTAAAACATTTTGAAGAAAACGTATGTCCTTTAGCAGATGGAACAAGCTTGTAGAAGCTATTGTGGAGTGACCCAGACATACTGAGAGCAGAATAAATGCTATAACAGAAGCTACAGTGGGTACTAATGAACAAGAGGGCTGGAGAAAGACCTTGATGATGGAGTGAAGCTGAAGTGTGGGGAGACCTAGGTTTGGGCTGCTGGAAAGAGGCAGGAGCCACAGAGAGCTTGGCGCTTTTGACTAGAAACTGCTGACATTACAAGTAGATGTGAGGCCCCAGCATCATTGCAAGTAGCAACATGCTTTGTGGGAAAGGACTGCTGTTCTCACTCTGTGAAGTTCCTATTCACAGACACTGGTCTTCTATGACCTCTGGTAATTTTTGTGCCTCTGGATCTGAATCGTACTTTTCTACCTCTTAATGCCCTTATTTTCAAAGAGAAATCTTTATCCTTCAGATCTCTAACACCATAAGTAATTCACCAGCCCTCTAAGTTAATATTTCAACTTAGTGTTGTGCTCCTTTGGCACTTCCACCTTGTTGTATTCAGTCACTTACATGCTGCTCTTTCATTTACGCCTATTCATTCTTCAAGGACAGGGGCTATATTTTATTGATAGCAAGTGCAGACACTGAGCTCAGAATTGATTTTGGAATCTCTGCTACTACTTGTTCTGAGACTTTATGAAACTTGGGGCCAGGTGCTGTGGTGCATTCCTATAATCTCAGCTATTTGGGAGGCTGAGGCAGGAGCATCACAAGTTAGTCCCCAAAGGCAGCCCGTACAACTTAATAAGACCCTGTCTCAAAATAACATAACAGTCGCTGGACGCGGTGGCACATGCCTGTAATCCCAGCAGCTTGGGAGGTGGAGACGGGAGGATCGCAAGTTTGAGACCAGAGGCAGTATGCGTAACTTAGAGAGACCCTGTCTCAAAAAATAAATAAAATGGGCTGGGGGTGCAGCTCAGTGGTCCAGCACTTGGAAAGCATGCAGGCGCAAGGCCCTGGGTTCAATCCCCAGTACCGCAAAAAAAAAAAAAAAAAAAAGCATAACATAAATTTTAAAAGGAGTTGGAGTGTTGCTCAATGGTAGAGCACTTGCCTAGCATACATGAGCCCTGGGTTCAGTTGCCCAGTACTGAAAAAAAAAATGTAAAAAGAAAAGAAAAGAAAAGAAAATTGACCTTGGTTACTCTTTCTTTACATTTTTCATTTACAAAAGAGAGCAAATAATATCTATCTACGTAATGAGATTACTCCCTCACCTGTCTGTCAGCTTGTGGGGACTTGCATGTTGCTGTGATGCTGAAAGCTATGCCACAGGTATTTCAGATCCAAGCAGGGCCACCCATGGTGGACAGTCTTCAGCTGAGCTTCCAGACTAAGACTGACTAGGGAGAAGGACCTGGCAGCCCATTCCTGAAACAATCCTGAAAACCAATCAGCCATTGAAAACCCTATGAATAGCAGAGAAGCACTGACATAGTGCTGGGCATGGCACGGGGTTGGGTAGTGTTTTGTTCCGTTTTACATTGGGTCACTATGAGTTGGAGCTGACTTGGCGGCATTTGACAAACAATAATAAGGTTATTAATTAAAAACTAGTTAAGATCATGTATGTAAAGCACATGTTATACTGATGGGTACATAGAAATTCAATAAACATTAAGTGTTTTCTTCTTTTCTTGCTTTTTGTGTTTTCAGTGCTCTGCACAGTAACTGATGCGTGGTAGAAACTCAATAAACTTTAATTAATATTTAAAGTTTACTGAGTGCTTATCACTTTCCAGTTATGTTTCTAAGCTGTGTGGGTGTACATTAACTCATTTAATACTCTGCATAACACCACGAGGAAAGTATCGTTAATATTCCCATCTTGTTTATGAGGAAACTAAGACACAAAAAGGTTAAGTATTTCCCCGGGAAGCCTAGAGAATAAATGGCAGAGGCAAGATTTGACTTCAGGTGGATGTAACTCTTAAGTCCATGCTGTTATCTTAACCACTATTCTATAGATAGATTATATATAGTTTACAGATGATGTTGAATCTTCTAGAAACTTCCTGCCAGTGATGCTTTGGCCCATGCAGAGTATTCTAAAAGTAGGGTTGTCATATGTCCTTGTCCAAACCCATTCTTAGTATAAACTTCTGAGTTGCTCTTAAATTCTTATGAAAAATGATTTCCTTTAAGAGAGAAGAGAGATTTCTGTGTTGAGAACTCCTATACTAGTATGGATTCAACTTTGTCTATGAATTGACTAAGTAACAGATTCATCTGCACTCTACTCAGAATTTGCTTGATTGTTGTTATATTATGGAAGTGTAAGATATGGTAGCTGCCTTTGACTCATGGCCACGACTGCCACCAATGACTACTCACTGGGCTTCTGTGTGACAGCCCTTGGGACTACGTCTGGCTGTAGCTCCTTTCTGCAGCTGAGAGATCTGGAGTCATAGAGGTAACTAATTTGCACATGTTCACACAGCCAGTGAGGGTTGCCTGATTTACATCTTATCTTGAGAAATAAGAGCAATGAAATGAAGAAAATCCATGACATTTCCATAGTGGCTTGTCCTTGGCTTGTTTCAAGAGAAAAGAATCGAACTCCTGAGCAGTTTTCACTATCTGCATCGTACCCTTGGATAGCATATCTTGGAGAAGGAAGCAGAAGAAACACTTTCTTTCTTTTTCCTTATCTAAGAAATAAACATTTCCAGTGAAAAAGTAAAAAAAAAAAAAAAAAAAGTACACCATGAAAATATTCTTTTAACTGTTCCTGACTTAAATATTAGCATTGAATTATGGTTTGAATAAAATAATGATTATATAATATAAACTATAGTTACTTGAAACTCAGACATTTTTTAAAGAGAAGTAGACAAAGTTTCAAAATCAATTTATCATTTATTCAGGTGGAAGAATATTTTTCTATAATAAATTTTACTTTAAAATTAAACAATGGGACTATAATAGCTCTCTCTTTTTGCCTAACTCGCTATGTAAATTTTCAATTTGTAGGGAAGCCAGAAGATAAATTTCTTTGTAGGAAATGGAATGTTATATAAATATTTTCTCAGGAGGAGTGAGTATAGACAATATTAATTACATGTGGTGAAATGGTATAACCTTATGACTTCTAATTTTGATTGTATCTTAGTGCATTGATTGATGGAATCCAATTTCCTTTTTTACTTTATTTAAACTTATATTGTGGTTCCTGAGAAAAAAGATGAGAACTGAGTAAACATGATAAGTAAGAGTAATGTGCACAAAGTACACATTCCTTTCCAAACTGGAAAGGACATACATTTCCCCCTTGGCTCCTAACACTGTTTGGCCAGCTAAGCACAAATTGTACTTGTGAATAAGTCAAGAATAAAATCATAAACCCCAAGGATGAAATGTTGAAAATTATTTGTTATATTTGAATTTTCACCTAGAAAATGTCCCAAGGGCATCAGAACTGAAGGGAAGCAGAGAAATGACCGTGTCTCTCCCGTGCCCAGGGTCTCCTTTGCTTTCCTTCCTCTCCTGTTGGCATTGGTGTGCTGGTGCAGTCAGCTGGACAGAGGAATCCTGGGCCTATGTAACTGGAAGGTTGTGGGACAGGACAAGGGTTAAGTTTTCTGATGTTATTGCCTCACAGAGGGCCTGACCCTGTATTCCTCAGATACCAATTCTCAACACCATAGCGCTGATCTATCCAGTTTTCCATTTCTCATTCTCTTCCTTTCAACCCAAAGGGAGTGCAGGTACAAGTGGGGAGCCCACACCTGCCTGTTTCACTGGCCTTTAGGTGAGGCACATAGGTGAGGTCCTGGGCACAGCAGATGGGCCCTTGGTGATCTCTGGGAAGATGGAGCCTCTGAGTCAGTGGTGGCATTTATGGTCCTATGAAGTGGGACTGGGCATCTTAGGGTCTCCCAAAGCATAGCATCTCTGCCTCCTTGTGATGGCCAAAGAAACTAAATGGATTTCTATTCCTAGTGATCTTGAATGCTCATAGCCAATCAAGACCATTCCACAACAAAACTCTGTGAGCGCTAAACCTTGGTGACCCATCTCTTGACGTCACTGTTCTTGGAGACACATCCTTTCCACTCCCATGCAAGCTATTATCTTTTCAGCACATACACTGTGACAGAGTGGCTGGGGCAATCGAGGGTCAGCCATAGCTTCATAATTACCCCAGGACTGGCAGTTTCCTACACTACCTAGGCTCTGCTTTGGTATCCACATCTACTGCTTTCATCAGTATGACGAATATGCCTGTTGTCCTCTTGTGTTTTGGGTCTCACACAGGGTTATGCTAGTTCATCAGGCTTACTTTGATACCTTTGGCCCTTCTATAGAAAGGTTTGGGCCCTTGGTTCCTTTACTTCCTGGTCCTCTGGCTCTTTGTTAGGTCACAGCTACAAAATGACACATGGGGAAAGGGCAGCACTCAATAATTTCAGTAGCTGAAATGCAGAAAAGTATGTTGATGGAGGATGACATCTATCTCTTCCACCAATGATGTTCAGGACTCAAAATCTTTCCATGCCCTATGTAATGAGAGGATAATGAAGGACTTTGAATTAGGCCCATAGAGTGATGACTGAATCTCGTATACAGCACCATATACTTGTAGGTAACTATTGCTGCTTATGAGAGTTCTCTGACTAGATTCTATTTATTTCTGTTTCTGCATTGAAACTTCTACAATTGCCACAAGACTTTGTTAATCAAGCGGTGTGGTGCTAGAGAGTTTCTCTCCAAAGCACTATCATGATAGTTGGGTTTTCTCTCTCCTAACTCCAGTAAGTAACATTTATTTCCAGAACATTCACTCATTGTCCCCTTAGGCATAGACCTACTGCTCAGACAATAAAATTCAGGTTTTCAGATCTTAAAAGCATCTTGCTCAATGTTTCTGTCCTGTGTTTTGGAGGCCCTTCTGGTTCTAAGCCTTTGTAGGCTTAGATGTTTCTGTCCTGTGTTTAGACGCCCTTCTGGTTCTAAGCCTTTGTAGGTAGCCACACCTACTGCCTTGCATTTGGAATTAGTGTTTGCCAGAAACTACAGGTGAGCTGCTGAAAAAGTAATATCTTTCTGGGGCCAGAGAAGAGCTGACCCAGAAAGTTGCCATGCAGCTTGAGGAAGGAAAACAACACTCAGCCAAGATAAAATAGTGTTAGCCCATCAGTGCTTTTGATAGTAAAACATAAGCTTTCCAAAGCTGTCAGGGCTTTTCAGTGGGGTTTATGTCAGGTTCTTAAAGAAGAGCATAGGAGGCTGGGCCCTGTGCATGCCTCCAATCACAGTGACTAGAGGGGCAGAGGCAGGATTGTGAGTTTGAGGCCAGAGGCAGCCTGCATAACTTAGTGAGACCCTGGCTCAAGAAACAAACAAAACACACACACACACACACACACACACACACACACACGCACACACACACACACACACACACACGCACACACACACGCTTATGAAGCCAGAATGGATGCAATAGAAATGTAACATCAGGTGTCAAAACACACTCTGAGAGATGGGTAACTTTGGCCTTCTATGATATGCAAGGAACTGCTGTCCGAGAGACTGCTATAATTCTTTGTTTGGCTCATGCAACAAAAATCACATTTAAAATGTTCTAGAGATGTGAAGACATTCTGTGAGGAATCCTTTCATAAGGAAAGGAATGTTGACTAAATGTAAACATTTACTTCTAACTTATTAATTGATGCTTTATAGTCAGTTTTGTTGAGGTACAGTTTACATACACTAAAAGGCATTCACTTAAAGAATACAATTTGATTTATACAAAATGCACAATTAACTGTTCTTTGACATTAGTATTTACCCATAAAATCACTGCCGCAATTAAGATACAGAACAGTTGCATTATCCTGGAACATTTCCTTCTGTCTCTTTGAAGTTCGTCTCTCCTTTCCCTGGATTTAGGCATGCACTGATCTGCTTTTCGTAACTGTGGACTTGGTTTGCATTTTCTAGAATTTTGTAAAAGTGGAATCATGGAATTTGGACTCTTTTGTATCTGACTTTTTTTTTTTTAATTCAGTGTAACGAATTTAAGATTTACCCATGCGACTGCCCATATGAATTGTCTACTCCCCCATCACGCCATCGCCTTATTCATTTATTTTTGCTAAGTGGTGTTCTTTCATATGGATATCCCACCATTTGCTTATCAGACTTGTTGATGAATTTTTCAGTTGTTTACATTTTTTTTTTTTTTTGTGGCACTAAGGGTTGAACGCAGGGCCTTGTGCATGCTAGGCAACTGTTTTACCACTGAGCTGTACCCCCCCAAGCCCTTTTTCAATTTATTTTTATTTTTATTTTTTTTTTTATTTTTTGAGATAGGATTTTGCTAAGTTGCACAGGCTGCCTTTGGCCTCAAACCCATGATCCTCCTGCCTCAGCATCCTGAAGAGCTGGGATTACAGGTGTGAGCCATGGTGCCTTGGCTTCTTTACAGTTTTTAGTTATTGTAAATAATGCTGCTGTGAACATTCATGTACAATCTTTGTATGGATTTTTATTTTCATTTCTTTAGAATAAATATATAGGAATAGCCTGCAGCTGTAGCCCTGTGGCACCTGATCCTGTCAGATCTCAGAAGCTAAGCAGGGTCGGGCCTGGTTAGTACCTGGATGGGAGACCGCCTGGGAACACCAGAAACTGTAGGCTTGGGAAAAGGACCTGGCAATCCCCTCCCAAAAATCAATCTGCCATTGAAAACCCTATGAACAGCAGAGAAGCACTGACAATAGTGTTTCCCCTGTTGTACAGAGGGTTGTTATGAGTCGGATACCGACTCAACGGCACCTAACACAACAACAATATAGGAATGGACTGATGACATTGTATAGAAGGTACATTCCTTTTTTTCTCTCTTTCTTTCTTTCTTTCTTTCTTGCTTTCTTGCTTTCTTTCTTTCTCTTTTCTTTTCTTCTTTGGGAGTACTTGGGGTTGAACCCATAGCCTTGCACATGCTAGGCAAGTACTAGCATGTGCCTTAATAATAAAAATAGAGTAAAGCTCCCGGGACCTCCTTTTGCTGATGTGGCACAACTCAAACTGAGAAGAAACATAGTGCCTACAACATTGGGTTCAAACATAAAAAGATTGTGTGCATGGCACGGTGTCAGATAGTGTTTCATTCTGTTGTACGTAGAGTCATGAGTCAGACTCAACCTGATGGCACCCAACAACAACAGCAACAACATGGGACCCTTTAACCTATTGTAGCTGTGGTTAACAGAAGATACCACTTTTATTTCTTAATATCTGAGTTACAACAGGGGAAGAATGAAGAGGAAAAAATGTGATTAAATTATATGTAAGCAAGTGGAACTAGGTTGGAATGGGCAATTTCCACAACAGGTCTGGTTATGTATGCTCACATTACTGCCCTCAAGTTAGAGCTTCATTTGCAGCTTTCAAAGGCTGGCAGTGAATTGAGTCACGCCATATTTCCTAACTTCTAGGGTGCTTCCTTCCAGATCTTCACATTCTATTGTTACTCTGGCCATGTTCACAGGGGTCTTCTAGTTAGGACACCAAGGATTATGAGAAGAAACTACAGCTCTGACTAATTCTCCATCTGTCTTGAGGCCCTGTTGCTGCTTGATGCTGCTGGTGTCATGAAGTTATTAACATAATAAGCTGCAGGAGTGGAGTCAAGGTGGCTTGAAGAAGATGTGGGTAAGGAGGTCACTGAACTACGGTCTGGTCTGGCCACAGCTAGTGCACTGGGAAGTCTTGAGTTTGGTTAGGGCTGGTGTTGAAGAATTTGTGGGACCCCAGTGGTGAATATTCAAAAGTAGGAAGAAAAAGAGAACAGAAAGAGAGAAAATGTATGATCAAGGGAATGAACTTTCTTTCTTTTTTTTTTTTTTGCCTTACTGGGGGTTGAACCCAGGGCCTTGCACTTGCATGCTTTGCAAGTGCTGTGCCACTGAGCTGCACCCCTGCCCCCCACTTTTTTTTTACTTTTTGAGACAGAGTCTCACTAAATTACACAGACTACCTCTGGTCTCAAACTTGTGTTCCTCCTGCCTCTACCTCCCGAGCCGCTGGGATTATAGGCATGTGCCACCGCGCCCAGCTTGGAATTGAACTTTCTAAAAATACAAAAGTGATATGTGACAAAAGATTCTGTTTTTACATTAAAAATAGAAGATACTCACTGCTACCACTGGGGTCTTAAATGTCCCCCCCTGCAAAGGCCTGTGTGGTGAAGGCTTGATCTCTAGATTGGCCCCATTGGGAGGTTGTGGAACCTTTAAGAGGTGGGGCCTGGTAGGAAGTCTTCTGGTCACTGGGGCCATGTCCTTTAAGGAGAAAGTGGGACCCTACCCTCTTGCTCATTCTCTCTTCCATGTCGTGACCATGAGGTGACTGGTTTTGCTTTGCCTCACCCTTCCATCATGATGTGCTGCTTTGCCATGGGCCCAAAAAGCCATGGAGCTAAATGGTCATGGACTGAAACCATGAGCCAAAATATGCCTTTTCTTTATAAAAGTTGAGTATCTCCTGTATTTTTACATAAAGGAAAGCTGCCTAGCACACTAGCTAATAACCTCTGCATACTATTGCAGTGGTCTGTTGATGCAGATGTACCCACGCCACAGGAGTGACCTGTCGGCCCCATCCACGCATCCTTACCTAAATCTCAGCCTGTGTGGGATGGAGGCTGTGTGAAAGGGAGCAGGGGCCCCGGAGGGAGAGCAGAAGTCTGGCTCTGCTTTCTGATCTCAACTTTTCTGGCTCCTTATCAAAGGGCTATGGTGAAGACCATGATGAGAGGAACAAGAGTTGGCACTTGATATAAACTTTTCTTTCACCATATTTTCATATCTTCTAGTTTTGAAATAATGTTCAGTTCTAAACAATCTCTTAGTTGTCTTCCAGGGCACAATGGGAAAATAGGATGGAAACAAATTATTCTGGGTGTTTATTACTCCTGTTCTGATTATTAACAGCTCCGATGCTTTGTCAAGAGGCAGCACTTGAAAGATTGTGGCTGACAAGAGGTTAATTCTTTCCATTCAGTCACTAAATCTTAGCATATTTTACTTACCTTTGCTTTAGATTTTATACTGCCTAGCCTACGGGTTTGCACCAAACCTGGTCTTCCTTAAACGTTCTCTACATTTCTCCTCCAGCAAACCCTGTGATGAGTTTTGTTACCAAGATGCCTGAGGTTTCCATGCCTACCAGTCCTGTTTTCTCAACTGGCTGTTCTCAAGCTGGCAAGAGGGAACTGACTTAACTCCAGAAGCATTTAAACTTCTTGAAACATTAAGTGGCCATGAGCACTCCCACAGAGCCTTGCTGTTGTCTTTCGTTAAAGTCAGATTCATGTCGTCTTTAAGAGTGGGGTGGTTTTTTTTAAAATTTTCTATCTGAAATGTACAATCCATCAAAAATTATCTTGCAGCTGCCAACAAAACAGCCTGTTCCCCCTCCTTCCCACTAATGTTTGATCTCCAGCTGCTTTTTGGGTGATGCCAGTTTCCAGAACTTTACCTGTTTTGATGAACATGCAATCTTTGAATAGCCTTGCTGATGCTTCCCATGGAGTTTGACTCTCAAGACTAAAAATAGCACAATGAAGTCTGAGGCATTCTCCAAGGAAGTAAAATCGAATAACGTAACTGGATTATTCTTGGTTATCTTGTAGATATCCGCGTGACCACACGTCTACAAATGGTGATGAGATCATTTCTAGTTGACTTTTAATCTATTAACAGCTGGCTTCTGGAACCTTCTTGAGAGTCTTTTTTTTCCCCCCCTCCAAGCCAAAGGCAGCCAGCAGCTTTTAAACTTTGCATATTGGATTGTCATTTCGGCTTTTCCAAGTAATTTTGCATAGTTCATTTCCTTTTCTTTCCTCATTTCAGGCTTTTATATTTTGGGGGAGGGTAGGTTTACTTTTTCAAGGTGGTTGCTAAGAAAGAATCTTCTCTGTTTATAGGATCCTAACAAATAGTGGCAGCTGAAAGACAAATATGGTGTTGTGTTTGCAGGAAAGTGGTGGAAGGAGGCCAGCAATTAGCAGCCTCCAGCACAAGCGTTCACAATGAGGCCTTTGAGAGCGTTGCCCGGCATTATGCTTCCATAGATTGCTTGAAATAATTCAAAAAGGCGTTTGCTGCATGCTTTCAATGACAAATATACTTCTAGAAATTAGCCAGTGTTGTATAACTTGATAGGATTGTAAAACATCATAATCTGTTTGTGGATCACAAAGGAATTTTTGGTTCAGAGGAACCAAATGTCAATGAGATTCATATCCATTTTTAAAACAAGGTTATTTGACCTTTTGGGTCAGAGGCTGAAATGGCACAAAGCTAGCAGTAGGTGTACCATGTACACCTTTCTTGGCTCTTTAATTGGGATGATTTGCCCATTCTTTTGTTGTTGTGTTAGAGCAGGATGGTGATGGCTGTGCTAGAGTTTAGAAAACTTTTACAGTTGGAAAAGAGAAAATGGTGTCCTTCTATTTACCTGGCTTAACATAGAGGGCCCTGAAATGCTGCTTATTTAGAAGGAGGTCTAGTGGGAGTTGGGTGAGCATCTCGTCTTTAGTCAGGGAGTACTGCACAAAGTCACAATAGTAATGGGTGATGGCTGAGCTGATGAGAGAGGGTGACGGAACAGAAAACCAGCAGGGCACCTGACACTCTTCCAAGCACACTGTACAAGAATATCAACTGATTCAATAGTCCATGTAGCATTGGCAGGTTGGTAATTACTATCCTGACTTACAAGGACATGTTGTTGTTGTTGTTAGGTGCTGGTGAGTCAGGTTGGACTCATAGTGACCCCATGTACAACGGAATGAAACACTCTCCTACACTGTGCCACACCAGGCGCTATGTCAGTGCTTCTCTGCTATTCATAGGGTTTTCAATGCCTGATTGTTTCAGGAGTGGGCTGCCATGCCCCTCTCCCATTTTTGCTTTCTGGGGATTGAACCCAGGGCCTGCATAGAGCAAGTACTCTACCAACTCTAGAGGGCATATATGTTGTTGTTGTTAGGTGCCATCGAGTCGGTATCTGACTCATAGCGACCCTCTGTACAACAGGGGAAACACTATTGTCAGTGCTTCTCTGCTCTCCATAGGGTTTTCAATGGCAGATTGATTTTTGGGAGGGGGTTGCTAGGTCCTTCTCCCAAGCCTACAGCTTCTGGTGTTCCCAGGTGGTCTCCCACCCAGGTACTAACCAAGCCCGACCCTGCTTAGCTTCCGAGATCTGACGGGATCAGATGCCACAGGGCTACTGCTGTAGGCATAGGGCATATATAGCTTGTGTAAAATACATAATAAATGGTGGAGCTGTGATCTGATTCCAGACGGTGTGGTTCAGAACCACTGCTCATAACCACTGCTTCTATTGTTGTCCCAATGGTTCACAAAGTCTGACACTTTGTTCTCCATTAAAAAAAAAAATCAACAGCACTTCTGGTTCTAGAGAGACTCCCCACCCTAAAAAGATTTTTTTTTTTCTGCTAACTTAGTTGTGGGGAGGAATGCCTTAATTGACTTTCTCTTTTTTCCCCTAAACCTTAAGAAATGTTGTTTTTGTGCATAGAATCCTGGAAAGACTTTGGAGGAAATATATGGAACTCTGACGCAAAAAGAACACGGAAAGATTTAATTTTTTTCAACACAGCAAACAGGACAAAATCTGAACTTTCCAATGTAGTACCAGCACTCCAAATTTCCTTTTGCAATCTGGAAGTACCTAGTTTGGATATTTTTTCTGGGTGCTAAAGTATGTCAGAAACCATCCATAAGCAAATGGTGGCAAACAGGAGATCAGCGAGTCATCAGCACAGAAATATTTGAGTTCCTATTAGATTTTTATCCCATTGGATAGCTAAGATGTACATATGTCAATAGAAAGCTGATTAAGCAGGGTTTTTATAGCCTTCAAAATGAAATTGATACTTCTGGTTGGCCAGGCTGGTACTTGCCTTTTCCTCTGAGAGGTAATTTTGCAAATGTGATACTCTGTCTTTAATTCCTTCATGTTCTTCCTCCCCTAGAAACTTCTAGTGTAAATTTTCTCTTTTACCAACACAGATGATGAAAACAATGTCTTATAGTCTGGGTAAGCAGAGTACTGGGAACGATATGAGTTTCCATAAATAGGAGACTATATAGAATTCTTTCGGGCTGAGGAGAGACTTACTTTTCATTTTATATTTACATGCGTTACATGATTATTTTATGAAATGTGCATATTATTACTATTTTAAAGTAGAAATCTAGTTAATAATAAATACTAGCTATTGATAATATTTATTTTAAATATTTTATATTACTTATTTATATTTATAAATATAAATATTAGATAATATTTTATAATATTGTATAATATATTATTTGTATTTATAATAGTTATTTTAAATAATATAAATAACCAGTCATTTTTGATATTTTTTCCTTTATAAATGTTGGTGGGGTACAAAGTAATAAGACTTTTGCTATATTTGTTATGCAACTATTATATTATTTTTAGTTACACTCTCCATCTTACATATTTTATAGAACTACATAAACTAAACAAGAGAAGAAAAGAGAAAGTAGGAATTTTAATTAATACATTATAAAATTGCATGATATCATGGGTCATATTCTCATTGATTTTCTTTCCTTTCCCCTATTTTTTCCATGTATTCTTATATTTGCATCATATATTTTGAGATTTTCCTCTCTTCTTTCTCTCCCCTTGGGAGAAGGACCTGGGAACTCACTCCCAAGAAACAATCAGCCATTGAAAACCCCATGAATAGCAAAGAAGCATGACAATAGTGTTTCATCTGTTATATATAGGGTTGTTAACTTGACAACTTCAACTTTGCAACAACAAAAACAACAATTTCTCTCCCTACTTTATTTCCCTTCCTTTTACACCCTTCTCTTCCCTTTGCTTCCATCCACTGATCTCTTTACTTCTTCATTCTACTCTGCTTATATTTTCCCTTCTTGTTGTTGTTAGGTGCCATCGAGTCAAGTGTGACTCATAGTGACCCTATGTTCAATGGAACGAAACACTCCCTGATTCTGTGTCAGGCACATGATTTATTTATCTTTAAGCCTACTGTTGCAGACACCGTGCCAATCCATCTAGTGGAGGGGTTTTCTTTTTTTTCTTTGACCTGCCACTCTCCCAGACATGGTGTCCTTTTCCACAGATTGGTCCCTCCTGACTACATGTCCAAAATACATAAGATGCAGTCTAGCGATCCTTGCTTCCAAGGCACTCTGGTTGCACTTCTAGGACAGATCTGGTGATTCTTTTGGCAGTCCATGATATAGTCAATAATTGTCCCCAGTATCATAATTCAAAAGCATCAATTCTCCTGTTCAACATCCAGCTTTTACAACCAATTAAGATGGAAAATACCATGGCACGAATCATGTGCACCTTCGTTTTCAATGTGACATCTTTACTTTTCAATATTTTAAAGAGATCTTTGTCACAGCTTTTCCCAAAGCATTGAAGCTTGTGATTTCTTGCCTGCTGCTACCACAGGTGCTGATTGTAGAACAAAGTAAAGTAAAATCATGGACAACCTCAATCTTTCCTCCTTTTATTGTGAAGTTGCAAACTGATCCATTTGTAAGGATTTTTGTTTTGTTGATGTGGAGGTGCAATCCATACTGAAGACTATGTTCTTTGATTTTCATCAGTAAATGTTTCAAATCTTCACTTTCAGCAAGCAGAGTTGCATCATCTGCATAACACAGGTTATTAATGAGTCTCCCTCCAATCCTGATGCCACGTTCTTCTTCCTAAAGTCTAGCTTTGCGAATTATTTGCTCAGCATGGAAATGGAAGAGATATGGTGAAACAATATGGCCTTGGTACACACCTTTCTTGACTCTAAACCAAGTAATGTTTCCTTGTTCTGTTCAAATGACTGCCTCCTGGTCCATGTACATACAGATTTCTCATGATCATACTTAGGTGTTCTGTTCTGGTATTCCCATTCTTCATAGTGTTATCCATAATTTGTTATGATCTACACAGTCAAATGCCTTTGCATAGTCGATAAAACATTGATAGACATCTTTTTGATATTCTCTGCATTCAGCTAATATCCATCTGACATCAGCAATGATGTCCTTGGTTCCCTGCCCTCTTCTGAATCTGGCTTGATTTTCTGGTAGTTCCCTGTCTATATCCTGCTGCAGCTGCTTTTGAATGATCTTTGGTAAAATTTTGCTTGTGTGTGATATTAATGATATTGTTCAATAGTCTCCACATTCAATTGGATCCCTTTTCTTGGGAATAGACACAAATATGGGTCTCTTCCTGTCAGTTGGCCAGGTAGCTGTTTTCCAAATCTTTTGGCATAAACAGGGTATCACCTCCAATGCTGCATCTGTTTGTGGAATCATTTCTATTGGTATTCCATCAATTTCTGGGCCTTGTGCTTTGTCAATTCCTTCAAGGCAGCTTCTTCATTATCGTTTAAAACCAATTTTTCCTTTTCATATACAGCCTCTTGAAATAGTTGGCCATCTACCAATTCTTTTTCGTATAATGACTCTACGTATTCCTTCCATCTTCTTTTGATGTTTCTGGCATCATTTAATATTTTCCCTGTAGAATCTTTTGTTATTGCCACTCAAGACGTGAATTTTTCTTCAATTCCTTAAGCTTGAGAGAAACAGAATATATTCTTCCCTTTTGGTTTTCTGTCTCCAGCTTTTTGCACGTCATTAAAATATTTGATTTTTGTCTTCTTGAGCTACCTTTTGAAATCTTCTGTTTAATTCCTTAATTTCATCATGTCTTCCTTTACTTTAGCTGCTAGACGTTCAAGGACAAGTTTCAGAGTCTCTTTTGACATGTAATTTGGCCTTTTATTTTTTTTCTGTCTTTTTAGTAATCTTTTGCTTTCCTCATGAATGATATCTTTGATGCCATGCCACAACTCGTCTGGTCTTCTATCATTAGTGTCTTTAGATTAGTGTCTTAGATAAGTATTATTGTTCATTTTTATATATCTACATATGTATAGATTTTTTTCTTCCTTTAAATTAGATTCAGCTTCCACATATGAATGAAAACGTATGTTATTTAATTTTTGGGGACTGGGTTTGTTCACATAAGATGATGTTCTCCAGTTATTTTTAATATTTATTGAGCATATCATTTATATGGCAAGGATCTCAGTGCAACTGTGAGATGTTCTTCACTTGGGTTGTGAGAGGGGTGAGATTCAACATGTGGGAGATGGCACACACAGAGCATTGTAACACAAACCAACAAATGCTGCATTTAGCAGCAACATTATCTTCTAATGAGAGTGCAGAGGAAGCACTGGGGGGAAGGGTAGGCAAAGGATTCACAGAGAAGATAATATTTTAGCTGAATTTTGAAGGATTCATTCACTCATTTGCAACATATTATTGCATGCATACTGTATGCCAGGCACTATGACAGACAGGCACAATGGGGTATACAGTGGTTAAAAAAAGAAAAAAGAAAAAAACCAGGCCTACTTTCAGAGTAGAAACCAAGGTGCAGAGAAGATCATGAGCTGGCAAGGCCTGGACAGGCAGGGCCTGTCAGTAGACATGGGCCCTGATTTTGATGGCTAGAAGCCATGTCAAGCTCAGATGTCAGCAGCAGGGACACCATCATTTGCCAAGAGTTCAGTCCAGACCAGTTCTATCTGAAGGGCACTGTTCCAGAGATCATAGTTACCAGGCATCTACCCTGAAAAGACAAGCAGAGAAGGCAACCCACCCTTCCACCTTTGCCAAGCAGACTCCTTAGGTTTCCCCTGGTCCCAGATCAACTTGGGAAGAAGGAAGGAACCAAGGTAACACTCAGTGAGTGTACTTTGAGCTTAATGAGTGTTTGCCAAAATTAAGTTGCCTTAAACCAGAAAAGTATAAAGTAATATTCATTGCTAAATTTGAGGTAAAGTAAACTTTTACTGCTACCTAGCCATGTGGGAGTTCATAAGAGCAATTTAGTGGGCTGAATAGTGTATGATTCCATTTGCATGATCTAAAGTAGGCAAATCCATAGCAACAGAAAGTAGGTAAGGGCTTGTCAGAGGTTAGGTGGGAGGGGAAATGGGGAATGATTGCTCATGGGTTTGGGGATTTCTTTTGAGGGTGAAAAAATGTTCCCAAGTTAGATAATGGTGATTGTTGCACAACTCTGTGACTATACCAAAAGGTGCTCAATTGAACCATGTTAAGGGATATGGTCTGTGGATTATATCTCCATAAGAAATAGAAAAAAAAATTAAATTGGTTGAAGAAAATAAGTAAGCTATGATGTCTGGGTACTAGCATGAATAAAGCCTAGTATAGCTGATAATTTATTTTCCAAATATCCTAAACTTATACCATGTTGGATAAAAGTCCATATATTGCTTTACTTTATTGTTACTAAAATAATAAGATTCATAAGGCACTCAACTAGTATTAGAATTCAACTCAGCTACTATGTGCAGCCAAGATCTTAGATAGCCCTGCAAAAATAAAGCAACGTGCAGGGTATAAAAAGTCAATGTGAAATGATATGTGTAAATGCAAATACTTTAGGCAGCTATTTTGCCTTTTAATTTTTTCATGCTTTGAATATAAGGAACAATAAACCTTGTATTTTCAATCAGAGTGCTTGTTAAAACATACACATTGTATTCTTTACTTCCATTAAATATACTGAGTTGTTATAAAATTTTGAATTTAAAAAATTTTCCTTCTTTGCTTTTAGGCTTTTTCTTTATATTGTTAGAACAGAAAACTTGCCCGTGAAGATAAATTACTACCATTCTGTATTAAAGGAGAAACCATGTAGAGAAAGGAGAAGAGGATAATCTAAATGTAGATGATGCAACTTCATGAGTACATGGGAAAAATAGGGCAACATAACTCAAATATGCATGTGAGTTTTACTACATATTAGTCAAAAAGTTCCATAAACCTCGTAAGTTGGAGTGTAACCAAAAGTGATGTAATAGTTGCATGATGGAAAAAGCAAATGCTGTATCACTCTGTATCCCACCAATATTTACCAATAAAGAGGGGAAAAAGGAAGACTGCAAGTTCACCATTTCTTTAATGTTTTCATCATTCCTGTAGCTGGCCTGACTTGAAGTCTCTTAATCCCCACTGACTCCACCATTTCCTCTATCTCTAAAGACAATCAGTGGCCAAATCTTGCTCAGTTTACCTTGGTAACACTACTCACATATAGTTCCCCGACTGTTGCCCTGATTTAGACTATCATCTTCCCTTACTGTGCCATGGCTGCTGGCTTATTAACTGCCACCTGGCTTCTCCTGAAGCTCCAGAACCATCTTTGGAAAGCTTCCTGTTGCTTGCACCTCACACATGCTGCCTCGCCCTGTTCACCTCCGATTACTTTGTGCCTTACCTCTGCACCTAAGTTTATTTTCCCTCCACAACTGTGTCATTTTCAACATTTCTTTCGTTTTAAAATTCAACTTTATCTTTGTAAACTTGGAAGTTTATGATTTTTAAATGCTTCTTAAGAAGAATCATTCTTTTGTTGAAGATTTTGGTCATTTACTGTTCCCTTTTTCTGCTGAGTGAGAATTAACTTTGTTAGTCACCTGCAATTCTTTCTGGAACAAGATGGCATCAAAACGAACTTTGGACATCTGTGTTTTAGTTATTTATCGTAGTATCCTGTAAATTTTCTATACGTGCCAGGAAGTTTGCATGTTTCACAAATACCCCTTTCTGAAGCAACTTGTATATTTAGAGAAACATCACATATTAAAAATAAAAATATACAAGACCTTTTAATTGTTCAATCTTGAATTTTTTCTATATTTTGCCTTGAATTTTTTCTATATTTCTATGTGGTTTCTTTTAATTTCCTGTGTTAAGTTTTAGTATCCTTCAAGTCTCAGTCAAAAGCTACATTTTGACGCTTGCTTTGGAGGCATATATACTAAAATTGGAAAGATACAGAGAAAATTAGCATGGTCCCTGTGCAAGAATGATGTGCAAACTCGTGAAATGTTCCATATTTAAAATAACAAAATGATACATTTAGGATTACTTTTTCTTAAATAACTTTATAATGAAGATAAGATTTCAAAAAATTTTGTTGTGTCATTTGGCTTTTTTTGAGTCAAAAACCTTTGTGTCTTCTGCCCTCATCATTCATCTAAATTCTAAATATAATTTTTGTAGGGAAATGCCAAGGGCTAGATGAAGGTAATATTCAATAGTAATATTTGGTGATTCAAAGAAGTATGATGTAGGCCCTTGTCTTGATCAAGGATTCCTACATCTATTTATTAAATTAATCACTGAACAAAGAAGAATTTGTTCAGAGAGTGTTCTTCATAATGCCTGCATATGTGGCTGGAGTAGGGTATAGTGGAAGTAAAATAAAAGTCTGACTATCTTCTGGTCCTAGGGGATGGTAGGAAGGAGGAGAAGGAGAGACTGAAGTGTGAAGTTCCTCTGGCAGTGTCTGCTTTAAGGTAATTCACTTCAAGAGCAATGTGGAACTCGGTCACATCAAATGAGCTGGGCAGCACAGTGTGATCAGGCAGAAAGGGGCCCTGGGCTTAGCTTCCCAGCCTTCTCTTGCCCTTTACATGATGAGAGGCAGAACTGAGAAGTGAAGGATCTACAATGGTGCATATGACGGCCAGGCGAAGTGACTGGACAACAGAGCCAGGTACCCTGTTGGGCCAGGGCTGGAGAAAGGCCATGGCGGATATCCTGGACTCTGCAGCCTGCAGGAGCTGAGGCTGAGTCAGCAGGAAGTGATAATCCTGACCAAACCAAGGGACAACAGACTACCAGTTACATCGTCTCAGGTTTCAGCTTTGAAGGACCAGGAGACGCCAGGGGACAAGGGACACAGCCCTGTAGACCAGAAGAGGTAGAGGGCAGGGTGTCTAAGGGCCCAGGTTTTTCCTATCACAATGAGCATGCTAATTTTATTTCTTAACCATTTACCTAGGAACTGTCTTGGGAAGAAAGCATAGGTGGGGTGGCTGTTGTGAAATGCTACACGTTTTCATCCTAATGAATATTTCCTAATATGAATGTTGAAATCTTTAGAACAGATTACACTAAAAATTTTGTTAAATTATGCACATATATTTCTGTTATATGTATATATTTCTGTTATATGCATGTCTGTTATGTATAATTTCTTTTAACTAGAAAGTAGGAGTTTGAAAGCCAAATTTATTAAGAAATTACATATTTTAGGTTTATTTGACTTGTGTGTAAATTAAATATTTCACCTCACTACAACTTTTCCCCTGATATTAAAGAAAATGTCTTAATAGTAAAAAGTTTTAAAACACAATCACTGAAGATATGGTAATAGTTAACATTTTTGTGAATGCTTTTCAAATTTTTTCAATGTGTATATTCATTTATTAGGTTGAACTCTATTAGATCACTGATATTTTACTGTTTTTAACCTATAATGTTTGAGATTTTATGTATCAACCAAATATATTTGGCCTACATATACACGTGCACACACACACACACACACACACACACACACACACACAAACATATACAAACCTCTATTTTCTAGGTATATACACACATAGGTAACATACATCCCTCCTCCTCTTCCTTCTCCTCCTTCTCCTCCTCCTCCTTCTCCTTCTCCTCCTCCTCCTTCTCCTCTTTTCCTTCCTCCATTTCTTTTTTTCCAGTACTGAGAGTTGAACAACCCAAGGGCTCATGCATGCCAGGTAAGTACTGGAGCACTAAACTGCACTCCCAGCCCCCTTTTTATTTTTTATTTTGAGACAAAGTCTTGTTAAGTTACACAGGCTATCTCTAGCCTCAAACTTGCAATCCTCCTGCCTCAGCCTCCTAAATTACTGGGATTGCAGGCATATGCCACGTCATTTGGCTACATTCTTCTTCACAAAATTGGAGTCATATTGTTTTGTAACATTTTCCCACTTAACAATATGTTATGAGCATCTTTATACATCATTAGTTTTTTTTTCTTCAATGCTGGGGAGTTGAACCCAGGACCTCATGCATGCTAGGCAAGTGCTCTAACCCTGACCTACACACTCAGCCCCATTTTATTATTATTACTTTTTATTTTGAGACACAGTTTTAATAAATTGTGCAGGCTACCTCTGGGCTTCAATTCATGATACTCCTGCCTCTCGTCTCCCAAGTCTCTGAGATTACAGGTGTGTGCCACGCTGCCTGGGTCATTACATGGCCTTTCTATGAGTCCATTTTTAAGTAATTCCATGGTGTTTCACAGTAAAAGGGCCACAATTTACTTATTAGATAAATAGTACCAAAACAACTATTAGTAAGTAATGTCTAAATACTTATTATTGGATATTTAGGTATTTGATAAGTATGTGATGTTGGAAATAACATGATAATATATAAACTTATAACTAAGTACTTGAACATTCATAACTATTTCCTTTGAATAAATATTTGGAAATAAAATTGCTAGATCAATTAGTGTATATATATGTTACATATTTTATATATATGTGTGTATATATATCTCTATATATCTATATCTCCATCTATCTATCTATCTATCTATCTATCTATCTATCTATCTATCTATTTATCTAATCTATCTATGTGCCTTTTGTGTGTGTAGTACTGAGGGACTGAATCCAGAGCCTCAACCATGCTTTGCAAGTGCTCTACCTTTGAGCTGCACCCACAGGCCATTTTTTACTTTTTGTTTTGAGACAGGGTATCACTAATTTACACAAGCTGTTTTTGGCCTCAAACTTTCAATCCTCCTGCCTCTGTCTCCTGAATTGCTGACATTATGGGCATATACCACTGCACCCTGCTGGTATATAGTACTTTAAAGTTCTTATAATAAATTGTTAAATTTGTTGTCTTCTAAATTTTATCAATTTCCATCTCCATAAACATGATAAAAATTTTCTGCATGGTTGTTGATTTTCTAGGCAAAAAACTCTATAAGTCATTTTATTCCTGGGGTTGATGTCCATATGCTTAGTTCTATGTTTCCTTAGTCTTCATCCTTTTTAAGAAGTTGTTTCTTTGTGCCCCATGCTGTGTGCTATAGTCTGGACTCACCTTGCCCAGGTGATCTCTGGTCACTAATTCTAATGCAGGTTTCTAACCTCAGAACTTGTTAGGAATTTCCTTTTCTTTGAGTCTGCTGCTATATTTTCCTGAAGTATTTCCTATAAACATTTCATGGGTAGTTTAAAAACGAACAGATCTTAGTGATTTAGTTATTTTCTTCACTTAACCAATGAGGATATTGACATCCTGTTCATGCTAGTATCTTTCTCAATGCCACAGATCACATGAGGACAGGATGCATGATTCCGTAATGTCAAATTTTTGGTCTAGGGGGAAACATCAGAACAGATCCGGGCTGATAGTCTATAGTAAAAATTTCTGATCTTTATATTTCTGGCTTCTAACCATATGTTGACCAGAAGGCAGCCATTCAAAGAGAACAAGGAAACACTGTTTGGTTTAAAGTCAAAAAAGTTGTGCATTAGGGCTGTATCCTTGCACTGTATGTCTTCCATCTCTGTGCTGAGGAAATAATCTGAGAAGCTAGACTTTATGAAGAAGAATGCGGCATCAGGATTGGAGGGAGATTCATTAATAACCTGCGTTATGCAGATGATGCAACTCTGCTTGCTGAAAGGGAAGAAGATTTGAAACATTTACTGATGAAAATCAAAGAACATAGTCTTCAGTATGGATTGCACCTCCACATCACCAAAACAAAAATCCTTACAACTGGGTCAGTATGCAACCTCATGGTAAAGGGAGAAAACATTGAGATTGTCCAAGATTTTGCTGTACTTTCTTCTACAGTCAACACCTGTGGAAGCAGCAGTCAAGAAACCAAAAGATTCATTGCATTGAGAAAAGCTGTTGCAAAAGATCTCTTTAAGTAAGTGTTGAAAAATAAAGATGTCACATTGAGGACAAAGATGTGACTGACTCATGCCATGGTATTTTAAGCTGCATCACATGGTTGTGAAAGCTGGACATTGAGTAATGGAGACAGGAGAAGAATTGGTGCTTTTGAATTATGGTACTGGAAATGAATATTGAATATACCATGGACTGCCAAAAGAACCAATAGATCTGTCCTAGAATAAGAGCAACCAGAGTGCTCCTTGGAAGCAAGGATGGTTAGACTGCATCTTACATATTTTGGACATGTAGCTAAGAGGGACCAACCCTGGAGAAGAACATCATGTTTGGGAGTATGGCAGGTCAACATAAAAAAAGGAAGACACTTAACTAGATGGACTGACACAGTGTCTGCATCAATGGGCTTAAATGTAAAAAAGATCATGTGCCTGGCACAGAATGGGGGAGTGTCTTATTCTGTTGTACATAAGGTTGCTATGAGTTGGACTCAACTTGACAGGGACTCAACTCAATAGCACCTAACAATAACAACAACAAAACTGTTTGTAGTCACTTCCTTTTTTTGTGGTACTGGAGGTTGAACCCAGGGCCTGGTGCTTGCATGCTCTGAAAGTGCTGGACCACTGAGCTGCACCCTCAGCCCTGCTTTTTTTTTTTTTTTTTTTTTTTTTTTTTTTTTTTTTTTTTTTTTTTTTTTTTTTTTTACTTTTTTGAGACAGGGTCTTCCTAAATTATGCAGACTGCCTTTGGTCTTGAACTTGAGATCCTCCTGTCTTTGCCTCCCAAGCCGCTGGGATTACAGCCATGAGCCACCGAGTCCGGCTTTGTCACTTCCTTCTTAAGGACTGATTTACTCACTGTGAAAAAATGACAATAGGTGTTTTCTGAAATATCTGCTTTAAATATTTCTTATTGGTTTGAAATATATCTTAAATGTTATCTATATTCTAATGGTCTTCAAACTTCTATACCGATAAAACTTGACAACACAACCAAGATGATCTAATATGTAAATTCAAACACTTAATACTAAGTAGGATAAGATGAAATGGTAACTTCAAAAGGAAACAAAGGTCAGGGAACTAGCTTTTTAGTGCCATATAGGTGTTACAATGTATATTTCATTTCCTTTACTCCTCAAGTAAACACTACAGGATTCTCTTTTTATTATACACATTATATAAGTGATTTGCAGTTGTCACCAGTTCAACGCCACTTCCTTAAATACCTAGGTGACTCTGAACTTTTCAGTCTGTTTAGAGGAGTTGTATTGACAAAGCAATAAATCCCTTCTCTGATACCTTTTCTTTTTGTAAAGTCTGAATTCCAGCATAATCCTCAAGCAATATGTCATTATCAGTACCCAAACACAGTCAAAAAGGAAGCTTAGACACTTTAGGGTTTAAAGTTTACACAGTGATCCCTGCTATTGCTTTAAATTTTTTCTTGCAAGGAAAACACCAGCTTCTAAAGTAGGGAGATTATTCATGACTCCTTTTAGAAAATAGGTCATCTCATCTGCGCATCATCAGTGCTGAGAAGTAAGCCAAGGTTTTCAATACAGCTGTCTAGCAATTTATCTTTGATAGTGAAAGAAATACCATGCCTGTTAATCCACGAGCAGGTGTCTGCTAAGTTTTTTGTCGCATCATCTGACAGCTGACAAAAGGCATAAGAATGTGTGTGTGGTTTTTACATAAGTCACTTAGAAAACAAATAATACTAAAATGGCAGGCAAATGAGGAGCAAAACTGGGCATTTAACAATTATGCAAAATTTCTTGATGTCACAAAGAAAAAATTTCAGATTATTCACCGAAGCTGTCTTCTGAATAATTTTTCCTCCCAAATAGCAGACAAAATAGAAGCTATCCTTATCTGTATGTTTTCTTGTGTCTTTCTCCACCTAGCCCACTTTAATAGTCATCAAATTTCAAGTGAAATTAGTACATGGTTGTATATTGTTGTTGTTAGGTACTGGTGAGTCAGATCAGACTCATAAAGACCCCCAATAAAGCAGAATGAAACACTACCCAACACTGTGCCACGCTCACCATCTTTTTATGTTTGAGGCTATTGTTGCAGTCACTATATTTCTTCTTATTTTGAGTCATGCCACATGAGCAAAATGAGGGAGCTTTACTCCATTCCTGTCATTAGGGTCAACTCTACTTTGAGGAGACAACTCTTCCCCAGTCATTTCTTTTTCTTTTCTTTCTTTCTTTTTTTTTTTTTTTTTT